>RJWJ010010207.1:0-47659 GCA_004363605.1 Indri indri
GGGTGCTTCCTAGGTGCTTTCCAGCTCTGAAGGTCTGGGACTCAGTGGCCTGATTAGGCTCTTACACAAGTGGAGGTGGCATTTGGGGCAGTGAAGCTTGCCCCAGGTCACCCAGCCAGAGTCAGAGCCAGGACTGGGAGGCCGGTTCCTGTGCTGAGTCTGATGTGCTTTCTCCAAACGTGGATGCATCTCTTGATTCCCTCCCTTACGTAAGCTGTCACAGACTCTGACTCTGTGACTCACAGAGGGATGTCTGAAGCTTTTTCATTAACCTGAGAAAGAAGCAGGATCTGTTTAAGACCAAGGACCTAGGGATGAGACAGAGCCAGGTTTGAATACTGGCCCTGCCCCGTCCTGGCTATGTGACCTCTTCAAGGTCTTAGCCTCTTCCTTCATACAGTGGAGGTAATAAAGGTTCCAACCTCTTAGGGTTTGTGAGAGAATTAAATGAGATACTACCTGTAAAGCCCCTACCAAGGTGCCTGGCATGGAGAATCAACCAATGAGCGGTGGCTGCCCTTAGTGTGGTGTGTCCACAGGCCGAGGGCTCACCCTAGGTTAAGTGTTGAGGTGCCATCTAATTCAAGAACACTACCCACTGTGTGGGCTTTCCAAAGCCTTCAGGAAGCATGGTGTCTTTTTACAGAATGCAAATACATGAAGAAACCTCTCCAGGAGCCCCCGATCCCTGGCTGGGCGGGCTACCTGCCGAGAGCCAGGGTCGCTGAACTTGGTTGTGCCACGAGGTACACTGTCATGGCCAAAAACTGCTACAAGGACTTCCTGGACCTCATGGAGCGAGCCAAGAGAGCACGTCTGAAACCATATGAGGAGTAAGTCTGGCTCGGGTCCTAACCCCGGGCACAAGATCAAGGGAGAAAAGCAGACCCGGCCAGGGCTTTACCAGATGTCCCCATCCCAGTACTAGCACTGTTCTTGTGTCTGATTTGTCGTAGAGAAAGTGCCTCAGTTGTAGTTGCAGGGCCTTCCCCATAGGCAGACACCCTCCGCTCCCCACCTGTGCTCAGCATTGCCCAGCAGCCCTGCTTGGGGTCTCTGCGGGTTTGCAGGGAGGGTTGGGAGTAAACACCAACAGGTCTCCCTGTCCCCACAGCAGCCTGATGCCCAAGGGCACTGAGTGGGTGAGAAGGCAGGGGACACCAGGGTACTGCGTAGGATGGCTCTTGTGGCCTCAGTTTTCTATTCTGCATAATGGAGATGATGATCTTTACCTTTAGGATAAATTGCAAGGATTAGAAATAAGCATAGCCATGTTCACACAGGACCTGCATATATTATATGAATTCTTATATTTATTCTCAATAAAAGGAGTAACTTTATGACTTCTGTTCTTATTTTAGAACATATGGAGCTAGCTCCACGCAACCTTCTGCTCCTTCTCCAAGAGTTTTGCAGCACGAAGGGCTGCTGCCAAAATATCCAGATTTCTCTGTTCCAGGTAAGGAAGGACTCTTTCTTTCCTTTCTACTGCTTTTTTAAAAGGGGATGAAATGTTTGTGATGGCCTCTCTGCTTAGCTGGGCCACTTGCCTGCGACTTAAGTGGATGGTTTCTCTTTCAGATGGAAGCTGCCCTGGTCTTGAAAGACCCCCGGGAGAGGACCCCAGAGCTCCAATGATGTGTGGCTGTGCTCAGAGGCCAAATTTGTCGTGCCGCGGGAAGATTTATCTAGAGCCACTGTCCTCAGCAAAGTGTGCAGAGGCTAGAAAGCTAGAATCTCCCAAGGAGAGGTGAACCTTAAGGGAAGGTTCAAAAACCTGTCATTCTTGCATCCAAATCAGTCCCTCACCCTCACCCCAATGGGCAATAAGGAAATTTAATCACAAGAATTCTTTAACTGCTGTCTGTATCCTGAGCTGTTGGCAATAGCATGCCATTAATGACAAAGACCTTTTATTATCATGTGGAATACAGAAGATACTTCCTAGCATGCTAAAGATTTTTGAGCAGGTTTTTTCTAGGTTATATTGACCTTGAGCCAGGGGATGGCGGGGGGGCATCTGTTCCTGACCAAGCTCTTCATTGAAGACCTAGCTGAGCCTTCTAAGTAGGTAGTGCTCCTGGGTCCTGGTGTGGTATGTCCCCAACACTGGCACAGATGCCACGCCCTCCCCAGCCCTGATTTTTCCGAATCCCAGTCTGCATGGCGGTGCGGCTGGCAGACACTGGCTATATTAGTTTGCTAGGGCTGCCTTAATGAAGTACCATAAACAGGGTGGCTTAAGACAATAGAAATTTATCGTCTCACAGTTGTGGAGACTGGAAGTCCAAAATTGGGTGTTAGCAGGGCCATGCCTCTCCGAAGCCTGTAGGGGAATCCTTCCTTGCCCCTTCTTAGCTTGTGACGCTTTGTGGCAACTTCAGCATTTCTTGCTGCATGGCTTCATCGCCCTGTGAGTCTCTGTGCCTTCATGTGGCCATCTTCTTACAAAGACAACGGTGGCAGTGGGTTAGGAGCCACCCTACTCCAGTCACCTCATCTTAGCTAAGTACACCTGCAATAACCCTATTTCCAAATATGGCACATTCTGAAGTACTGGGGGCTAGAACTTGAATGTATCTCTTTTGAGGGACACAGTTGAACCCCGATGCTGGGTAACATCCTCTTGCCACTGACAGGCACTCTGACCTCCCTGGGCAGCCATCAGCTCACAGAAGAAATCAAAAGCAGTTCCTGGGACAACAAGGCTGTTGGCATCAGAAAGCTCAAAAATGTGCCCAGCTGAAAGATGCAGCGAGCTTCCCCTGGGAGTTTTTCCCAAGGCAAGAATTTTACCTGGGCTCCCTGGACTCCCAAGTTCCATGGGTGGAAATCAGGAGGTTGGAGGACTTTGATGAGAAAAAAGTTACATCTTTGTTTTCACTAACCTCCAAGTGGAATTTAGTATTTCCTTCGTTTATGAATGTAAGCAACAGACTACAGCAGTACCTGTCCCTTAGCCCGATAGTCATCACAGATCTTTTCACATCATATGACAGCTGTCTCAAACAGCTTGAAATAATGTTAAAGCTCACCACTACTTCATAATCATAGTCATTATTAGGGCTACTATATCTACTAACATTGTTATTCAATATATGAATAAAGAAACACAAATGGTTATTTTATAAATTTTATTTATAACATTTTGATATTTTAATATAGTTTCTTTTGTAATCTTCTGTATTTTACTTTATATGTTTGAAAACATTTTGAGAAGTGGTCTACCAGTTTCACCAGATAGCCAGAGGGTTTCTAGCACAGAATTGGTTAAGAACCCTTGTCCAGAGAAACAGCCAATGATGTATGTCAAGGTGATTGTCATATAAAACCAAACAATGACCCCATCCCTACAGGATTTGAGATTACAGTAAATCTCATTATTAAAAAATAAGGTGATGGAAGAATACTTTTGTGAAAAAATGTTAGGATACAGTATGTGAAAAAGGCAGGTCCTAAAAACTGTACAATAGTAACCTATGTGTATCAAACACACACACACACACACACACACACATATCCTGTTTTTTGTTAAAGGGGAGGGCTGCTAACTTATAATGCTAGCAATGGTCATTTGGGTGTTGGTGTGATTGGTCATTTTTATTTTCTTATTTATGCTTTTTCCAATTTTCCACAGCCAATAGGTATTGCTTTCATAATCAGGAAAAAATGTCATTTACAAAATCCTTGTTTGAATTGGCTAAAAGATATTTTAGTATTTTAGAGATTCCATATTTAAAGAAAAAAGTCACATCTTAATAGAAGCTAGCTGGCATTCTCTTCAAAGGGCTGGGGCAAAGCTCACGGAAAAGTCAGGATTTCTTCCAGCATTCTTAAAACCCTGCAAGAGTGATCCACAATCCAGAAAGGAAACCCACTGCTAGATCTCTCACCTACGGGGCGAGTGGCCCAGCCTCCTGCATCCCCCAATGAGCCACGTGGAATTCGTGTCTGCTTGGCCCCTTCTCCCAAACCCACAGAGTTAGCAAATGGCTGCTGGCGGCTCAAAGGTTATTGGGGTCTTTGCCCATGAAGTTAAGGGGGTGGGGTGGTGCCAGGACTGCAATGATTCCTTGCAACTGTCCTCATCTTACTCTCATCTGTGCGATGGTATTGTGCATCAGTATTTAAGTCATTCACAATTCCTTTTGTACCAACTTCTAAAAAATGGCTTGAGCTGTAAAACCGAAACAAAAACAAGAAACAACCACCCAGTGAGTGGTAACAAAATTAAATAAAGCAAATGATAAAAATTCTTTAATAGTATCTAATTCTTTTATAACTTTATGATTAAGATTACCAAGTTCCCTGTGCAAATCTGTAACTCTTTTGTTTAAGCAGTTCTGCATTGTAATTCTTTTTCTTAATCTTTATCCTTTCTGTTTCTCCCTAGCCTATAATTTCTAGAGCGTTGTCTGTTGGCGGGGGAGGTAGAGAGGTGATTTTACTGCTCAGCAAATTATCATTATTAGCACAAGCTGCATCCGTAATGAGCTCATTCTCACCACTGAAATCAATTTCGTTACCTGATAGACAAAATTCACTGGGCCTTTTGTTGGGATAGTTTGACTCCATGGCAATAAAGGGCTCCTTTCGGGTCACTTCTTTCTCTTTCTGTGCAAGAATTGACAGTTCTTCCTGAGGTCGGTGTTGGGAGGCATTGCCAGGGTACTCTGTCCCTGCTCCCCGTCCCAGAGTGGTGTGATGAGCAGGCTCTTAATAGGATCTCAGTTATGGCTGTAAGTTAATGTTGCTCAAGCACAGCTGTAAAGTGCACGGGCAGGAGTCAGACTCCTTGAGTTCGTGTATCAACTTGGCTTTTTTATGGCTGTGTGTCTCTAGGCATCGTCCTTAACCTCTCTGAACTTCAGATTCCTACTTTGTGAAACGAAGATAATAAAAGTGTCTACCCAGTAGTGTGAGTATAAAGATTAAGAGATTAGGCAGGTAAATCTGGCCCACGTGTGCCCAGTAAATATTATTATCAGTTACATTTACCACTGGGGTAAAGGGACCTGGAACAATGGCTACAGGTGATATGGGTTAGAGGTAGGGAGGTGATGTCTGTGAGTCCGCACAGTGAGTTACTGGCAGAACAGGATTTGGAACCCAGAGCTCCTAGCCCCTAAAGAAGTGCTTTATTTTATCATAGCATTTTCCCTCTGGGATTCTATCCTGTGAGGCAGGCAGAACAGGTATGATCAGTTAACAATGAAAACAGCAACAGCAGCAGCTGATGAGTATAGAGTACTTGCTTATGTAGACTCTAAGCCCTTACCTAGAATAGCTTATTTAATTAGTATAAATAATTCTCATTTTACAGATGGGGAAACTGAGGCACGCAGGTTAAGCACTTTGCTCAGGGTCACACAGACAATAAGTGGTGGAGCCAGAAATTGTACCTGGCAGTCTGAGGCCAAGGAACGCACGCTTAACCTTCATGCCACGCTGCCATGATCTACGGGTCTCCGCAGTGGCCACCGTCACAGCAGCATGCACTACTTCCGAACGAGTCATGGTTCCAACACCGATTCAATTCAGAAAGAAATCAGATGAGGGATAAACAGGAGGAACACAAAAGCATAACAAACGTGGTAGAGCCAGTGTGCCAGGGTTAGAGGTGTTGTGAGCTGGGCTTTGGGGCCCTTGTACCTGTTTATGCCGCATAACTGCTGGGTGACCTGGAGCAAGAAACCTAAGTGCTCCAAGCCCCTGTTTTCTCAGTTATGAAATGATAATGATACCTTCCTTGTGAGGTTATTCTGCAGGATCAAGTGAAGTAATGTGTACAAAGGGCTTGGCATGGCATTGCACAGGCATAAAACTTGAAGACCTCCCGTTTCCTCCTTCCCGAAAGGCAAAGGTTGAAAGGTTCAATTAAGGACAGAGACTGGACACCCTCATGTCCTTGCTCTGCTCTGAGGCCTTGCTCATCAGCTCCCTGTCCCACCCCAGAGTTTCAGGAGTTGGGGTCTTGCTTCCTTCTTTCCCAGAAGGCCTCTGGGTTCCTTAAGCAAATGACCTTTCCTGAAAACATCCAAAGTTTCCCTTGGTGCTTGGCCTAGGGTGAGCACCCCATGAATGTGAGCTGTCCTTAGGTGAGGTTGCCATGCAGGCAGAGCCCCCATTCCTCTGCCCTCTCCTTGGCAGCCTCTTATTTCCAGCTGATGGAGCAGGCGTGGGCGGGGATGGGCAGGGAGGGAGGTACACCAGCCTCCGTCCATGCTTGGATTCAAGCAGGATTTGCTTGGATACTCCAAAGGCTGAGAAGGAGCATGCACCTCACCTCTCCTGACCAGCCTGGGGTGCCGTCCAGGAGGGGTACCAGGCACTCCATGGCCTGGGGGAGCTGGGCACCCAACCCATCGTCCTTCAGATCTCATTTCTGATGGGCGCTCTCCTGAAGGTCACAAGAGGGCGAAGGACCCAGACCTCTCTTCCTGGCTGTGGGCCCTTCTGCTCTCTACAATCCCAGACTGTGCCTCCAGGGTCTGGGGTCTGTCAGCTATAACAGACCCCTCGCCCAATGACAGTTTTCCTAAAACCACTTCCATTTGCTTAAAGTCAACCCAATTTTTGTGAGCATTTAAAGTATTTTCAACCTATTTGCCTAAGGGCATTTCCGACAATTTTATAATTTATGAATACATTTATCAAATCTGCAGCTTTATGAAGTTTGGGGTTGTTTCATTTCCCCTTATTGTTCTTTTTTCCCCTTATTTTATCTGTTTATGAACATTTTGAGGACCTTTTAACTAGCGTGTCCACAAAACCTTTCTATTAGATTTATTGTCGTGACTGCAGTATTTTATTTGAGTGCTACCTCAGCCCCTTGCCCTGAAGGTGCCAACCCCTTTAATAGGACATAAATTACTAAGACCCTTCCTTCTAAGCTGGAGGTTCAAAATTCTGTCCATAAAGAGCCAGAAAGTAAACACTTCAGGCTTCATGGGCCACGTGGTCCCTATTGTCACACTATTCAGTTCTACCCTCTAAGCAGGAAAGCAGCTACAGACAATATGTAAACAATGGGTGGCTGTGTTCCAATAAAACTTCATAGACATTTTAATTTCATATAATTTTCATGTATCAAAAAATACTATCTCGAATTTTTAAGAAACCATTTAAAAATGTGAAAACCATTCTTAGCTGATCATACAAAACAGGTGGGCCCATTGGCTCTAATTCACCCACCCTTGCTCTAAACCACCAATTAACACAAGAGGATGGAGCTGGCCAGTATCTAGTTGTAAGTGATTTATTTTGTAAGCAGCATGGGTCAACCTATTGAGAGACACCCCCTTGGAGGATCTAGAAGCAGAATCTCCTGTACAGAACGCAGAGAATACAGCCCAAATCCACTGGCAAGAGGAAGGGGGACAAAGTATGATTTGCCAGGAAAAAGCCTGCAATTGCTTGAGAGAAAAGGTAGGAACAAAGGCCTTATAGAGGCTTTTCATACTCTGCATTAAAGTTAAAATCTAATTTAGATGAAAATGGATGCATAGAAATTAAATGTGCGTGCTTGGCTTTCGTCGCTAAGTTGTATACCTGGTAACGATAGCTTTACCAAATTTATTCCCTTGGCTTGAAAATGAAGATGCTTTTTGAAATTTGATTTCATTGTTTTACAAATTGTTTTAGCTTTGTGAATAGTACAAACTCCATTTCTGATCTGCCTCAAACAAAAATAGAGCATTAAAGTGTTTAAGATTCAATCAAAGGCTTGCTGTGAGCGGCACAATATTAAAATAATGGAAAAATCAATTCAATTTTTATTTTGAACATGATTTTGTCACAAATAGCATTCTAATAGATAACACTGATTATATGGTAGTAAATGTAATTTATATATACCAAGCGCTACGCCTTTGTCAGAGTCAGCATTAAGGAATTTGACACGTATGCCGGAGAACAATAAATGTCAACTGAAATATACACCAGTTAGATATAAATGGGATGCTGAAATGAGTAATGCTGGCACATGCTATACTTATAAGTAATAATATGCAGTCTAAAGTAGCTTGGGTTTTCAAACAAGAACTCTTTTTATGTTGTCATTTAAAATATCTCGTATTTCTGAAGGTCAGAAATAAATGGCACTATTAGCATTAAAAGCTAGTAAAAGAAAAAGTAATTTGTTGTTCATTTAACATAACATTTCATGAAATAGCTTTGTAAAGTATTCATTTTTTTCCCCCTATGGAGGCTGAGAAGACAGGATGAAGATGCCTCATTCTCAAGAGAGGGCTTTTTATCGCTCCTTTGTTACTGTTAACATCTTGATTCACTAAGATCTTTGCGGAATTATGCAGTTTGTGCCTGGGCAGGTTAACGCCATAAAATAAAGATGTCTACACAACTGCGGTCTTGGCTGGCTTCCACAGGGTACTGCCCAGGTCCTGGGTTTGGTCCTCAATAGTAGTGCTATTTGGTGCAGGGATGACAATATGACATTAGGGACATGTGGCAAGAATGTCAGAAACTGATGATGGAGAGAAAGAGGAGGGAGGCTCTTGTGGTTCTCAGGAACAGTGGCAGGTAAGTCAGGATTTGAATCTAAATACAGACTTGGGACTCTCTTGGGGGCAGTCAGCCACGGAAACCCACTCAGTCATCTTTCACCAGCTGTAGGTCCTGAACTCCAAAACATTGCAAACCTTGTCCATCTGGGCTCCTGGGTAGCCCTCTCAGCTTCCCTAGAATCAGTCAATTTCTTTCTCTCTCCTTCCTCTTAGATTTAGATAAAAAATTACAATGCAAAATAAAATAAAATAGCATTCTAGCTATTACACCCGGAATTACCAAAGATGAACCTTTTATCATATTTACTTCAAATCTTTGTGTAATGAAAAATAAATATGACATTTCTGGTGACCAAGTGTTCTAAATGGCCTTCTAAGCCATATTTTGATGTTTTGTATGATGTATGTGGTGAGTAGTAGTATTTCATAAATAAAAATGGATATAAGTAGTAATTTCTGTATCTAAATGATACCTGCCTGACACTGGCTTTTCTCCTCAGTGGGCCATTTTGGGAATCTACCTATGTTGATACAGATGGGCCCTAGTTTATTCTTTTTCATTGCTAAATTTACATTTTGGGTAATCTGACAGATGTGAATGTTATTTTGCTGGTTTCGTTTGTATTCCCCTGATTACTAGTGAGGTTGAATCTTGAGACATTTGTTATTTAGTTTTCCTCTGTGTAGCTTGCCTGCTCTTGTTCTTTGTCCATTTTTCTATCGGGTTGTCTTTTTCTTTATGAATTCTGAATACTAATCCTATGTTGCATCCACTTCAAATAGCTTTCCTGAGGCTGGGGCTTGTCTTATCTCTTTGGCTTTGGTGTCATATAACTCGTGTCAGCTAGCCTTTCCTGCTTCATTTAGTGAGTGTTTATTATGTGCCAGGCACTGTAGTACACGTAGAAGCAGATGAAGCTGGGATTCAAGGCCAGCTCGGCCTCATCGCAGAGCTGAGCACTTAGGCCCTATATCGCACTATGGGATTTTGTACAAATAAAGATAGAAAGTGTCATTACCAACTCTTGCAAGGAACCATACATGGTGGTTCTCGACCTTGGCTATAAATCTCCTGAGGAGCTT
Source organism: Indri indri (assembly GCA_004363605.1). Lineage (NCBI taxonomy): Eukaryota > Metazoa > Chordata > Mammalia > Primates > Indriidae > Indri > Indri indri. Next base: position 9,609 of record RJWJ010010207.1, read on the forward strand.
TAAAAATCTGGTGTCCCAACCCAGAAACTGTGATGGTCTAGGATACAGCCTAGACATGGGATTTTCTTCTAAAGCTCCACAGTGACTCTAGCGTGCAGCCAGGACTGAGAACTTCTGTCCTATAGTTTGTGGTTTTATTGAGATCTAGAACATCTAGTAGGTTTCAGACAAGAACCTATTTCATTGTACAAGGCTAAGATTTTAAATATTACATAGGGCTTCCAGAAAAAGAATTTAGAAAATAAAAGGAAAGAAAAGGGAAAAAGGAGAACGAAACAAAAATCCCAATATACTGCACTTTGGTTCCATTATGGATTAGAGGCCCCCCTGTAAAGGGAAGCGAGAGCGCCTTTCCCCCACCTCTGAATCTCAGTGGACGAATCACCTGCAGTTCTCTGCAAGCACCAGCCACTGCTGTCACGATGCCACTCCCTCTATCTGTTAGATGAGGCCATTTTTGGATTCTAAGAATCGAGCAGTGAATAGCCCCACGCTGGCCCAACGGGTGCGCCTTACTACCCCACCTTGCTCAGGCCTTGAAAATGACACCCTCTACCTGGCATCTGCCCATTTACTCACCAGCGGCCCCAGGAATGACTGACTGCGCAGTTCTGCTGGGGGCACGTGGGAGGCTGTGGTGGGGCGGGCAGGACACCAGGCTGGCATGTCCGCATTCTGCACAGGGCCCAGCAGCTCTGCACTGAGGGAGGTGCCAAGCCCCAGAGCTGGGCACAGCCTTGAAGGAAGACAATGCAGGCTGGAATATCAGGCTCAGGGAGGAAAGCTGGAAACCTAGTCCTGGCTGTCTCACGTGGCCCTGACCAGGTGTGAGTTCAGGTGGTTAGAGGCCTCGGGGAAGCCACTGGGGTTACGGGTACCTGCGGAAGCCTCCAAGTATGAGCTGGGCATAGGCCAGCCAGGTACAGGCCCTGTGAGCAGCTGCTCCAGGCCCTCCAAACTGATTTTCTATTTCCTCCCAAGGTGAGGGATAAATTGAGCAAAATATTTGCATGCGGCAGAATATTCCAATTTTCTTAATGTTAAAGAGCTCTTTAAAGTAAACATTATATTAAAAAGATGCCTAAAATTGGCAAAGAATTTGGACAACTCATAGAGAAAGAAATACAAAGAGCCATTAAACTCGGAAAAGATGTTCACCCTCATTCATGATAAAATCTATGCGAATTACAATGCAAGGAAATGCACTTTTACCTGGCAAATTGGCAAAAGGTTTGACAATATGCCACACTGGTGAGGGTTGAAGTGCTCTCATACGAAATTGCCAACATTTGACTTTTCTGACCTGCAAAAGTGGCAATTTCATATGGTTTAACCTATTATATTGTTTATTGAAGTGTAAATTGGTATAATCACTACAGAGGGTAATTTGGCAATATTGACCAAAATAAACCTATTCCAAATAGTTATTGGTCAAATATATATAACATAGAAAATATCATAAAAGGGCATTAATTACATGAATATTTGTAATAGGGAAATAGCAGGTCTAACCATACATACCACGTACGTCTCTCAGTGGAATCTCTGAAGCCGTATGAGGAATGAAGACGTTCTTTCTGTACCATTAGAGACTGAGATGCAATTTTCTGTTAGTGAAAAAAGCAAGATGCAGAACAGTGTGTCTAGTGTGCTGCCATCTGTGCTTGGAGACAAAGGGTGTGGTGGGGTTGAGGTGCATGAGATAGATATACACGGATGCATATGTAGAATATTTCTAGAAAAAAAATCCAAGTTGTCTCTGGGAAGAACTGAAAGACTTGAAGGCAACAGTGGAAAGGGACTCACATTTTATAAGCATACTCTACTGTGTCATTTGAATTTTGTACCACGTGCACGTATTAATTTTTTAAGCCCCTCTTCCTCCATGCCATAGGTGGGTTTTAACCTAACTCTTAATAGTTTGGAGTTACACATGCCACAAACTTATCTTGTGTGGTATCTACCCTATTCCCCTAAGATGTTAAAAGCTGGGAGGGCAGCACATGGGAGGAGCAATGACCTTTTCAAATAGGACAGAACTTAATTTTCTAAGGAAATAAATTACATTAGAACAGGCCACATGCAGTGCCCAGAAAGAGAGAGACGGTGTTGGAAGTGGCTGGATGGGAAGTCCCGGGCATTACCTGTGGCAAACTTGGCTCCAGTGTCAATAATCATCTCTGACATGTGACCCCAGAACATGAAGAATGTCCAACTAACATCTCGACCTCAAACCAAGTGCATTAAAAATTTATTACAATAAAGAAACAAGAGTTGCATCACGTTTTTAACAAGGGTAAAGAGATTATAAAACATCTTCTTGCACGGTGTCGCTGCTACAAAAATTGTACCTGTGGAAGAAAACATTTTCAGCATGAGGCTCTTTAGCTTGTGGAAATGTGACATCAGGTGACTAAACAGCCTTTAGCCAACTCCCTGGATCCAGCATCCTTTGACTGAAAAGCTCTGCTACACCAGGCAGGGTCCAAGTGATTTTTACTATGTCAGCCTGCTTAAAGAACATCCTCTTCTCCTTGTGGGCTCGTAATGGGTTAAAAGTGAACCAGCCATGTCAAACTAAAGCTTTACAAAACTGAGGCATCTTCCAGTGGGCCTGTTGCTTCCAGCCCAGCAATGAGTTTCAGGGGTCAGGGGTACCCCAGATGGCCCAGAGGGGACTTTCCCTGTTGAGTTAAGATCACCGAGGAATCCTCCTACACAGTTTCTGGGAATAAAATGTGGCAGCCACTTTGGAAACGGTCTAGCAGTTCCTCTAAAGGTTAAACAGAGTTATCCCATGGCCCAAGCAATTCTACTCTTAGGTATATACCCAAGAGAATGTAAACAAAATCTTGTACTCAAATGTTCATAGCAGCATTATTCATAACAGCCCCAAGGTGGAGACAACCCAAAATGACCATTGACTGATAAATGGATAAACAAAATATGGTATATCCATGTAATAGAATATTATTTGGCAATAAAAAAGAATCCAGAATGAAGCCAGTCACAAAGGTGCATTATGTATAGTATTATTCTGTTTATATGAAGTGTTCCGAATAGGAAAACCTATAGAGACAGAAAGTGGATTAGTGGATGTCTAGGGCTGGGGAAATGGGATGTGTGGATTGGGGATGATAGCTAATGGGAAGGGGGTTTCTTTCCGAGGTGATGAAAATGTTCTAAAATTGACCGTGGTGATGGTTGCACAACTTCATGAATACTAAAAGCCATTGAATTATATACTTTAAATGGGTGAATTGTATAGTATGAGAATTATAGCTCAATAAAATTGTTTAAAAATGAACAAGATCTTGGAGGGTTGTTAGTGATGTGGGGCACTTCTGGCCTCCTTCTTGGCTCGCAGGTGTCTCCGGCTCAAGGGGGACAGTGTGGCCACGCCAGCCCTCCCTCAGGGCTTAGCTTCAGAATGTAGCTCCTTGATGAGGGAGGCTTTATGTGGTGTGGAGACTCTGGTGTTTGGAATATATAGCGTGTGTTCTACATTGTACTTAAAAATAAGAACTACCCCCCCCAAACCTAAATAATGTGAAATCCACACACTTCCACAGTGCATTTCACTGCCAGACCTTGTGGACTCCTCAGCAACCCGTCCGGCTGGGTGAGCCAGTGGGCAGTGTGGAAAGAGCATGGACAGGACGGCAGAAGACCTGGGTCCCAGTCCTTGCTGTGCCTCACACCGTGTTACTGCTTAAGTACAGTAGCGCTCCGGCCCCCGACCATCTTTGCTTTCAGTTACCTGTGGTTAACCATGGTCCAAAAATATTAAATGGAAAATTCCAGAAATAAGTTATTCATAAGTCTTAAATTGCATATCATTCTGAGTAGCACGATGAAATCTCACACTGTCCACTCTGTCCCACCTGGGACGTGAATCATGCCTTTGTCTAGCATATGCCCGCTGTACAGTGTGTACGTATAGAAAAAAACATAGTATATATACAGGGTTCAGTACTATCCGCGCTTTCAGGCATCCACTGGATGGGGGTTCTGGAACATATCACTTGTAGTTAGTGGGGAACTACTGTATACAAAGTAATGGCACAGCAACTATGACATCTGATCCTTCCAACAATATGCTGAGGAATTGGAGTATTACTGCTTTTACAGCCAGTAAAGTTAAGGCATGCAGCTGAATAAAATCTTGGTGTGTATTTTGAGAACATTTTGAAGCCCAATATTCTTTTCCTTTAGCTTCCCTGTGTGGTCTTAGACAAGTTACTCAACTCTCCAACTCTCACTTTCCTCATCTTAAATGAGAGCAGTTGAGAGGTGACTTTTCTTTCATTTTCTAACATCCCATTTTCCAACTACCCTCTTTTAAAGTGTCCTTCTTTCTTTGCATATTTTAAAACAGTTGTGTTCTCTCCCAACCCAACATGAGATTCTATTCCCTCAGAATGAGAAGAGCTTGCCACTGTGATTCCCAACACAGTCTATACCCCCCTTATGCCATAGTCTCCAAACAAACCAATTTACATTAATATCTGCACATTAACTGAAATCAACTCAGAGGTTTCCCCGTGTACTTCCTAGGTGTTGTCCTTATTGTTTGAGATAAAACACTCTCATAGTTGTCTGTTTCTTGAATCTATGCCTACAGCCACTGCCTTGCTCCTGCCAAGTTGAATTTTGTCTAAGGAAAACGATGTTTGATTTTTCAAAGTAAATCAGACGGATAGATGGAGAGTTGAGACGAATAGTTGGGTAGATGAATGGATGAATGGGAAGATGAAAGGATGAGGAGACAGATGTCTAGGTGGGAGGGTGGATGGATGAGTGGATGGGTAAGTGATTCAGTGGATGCACAGAAAAAGATAGAAGAATGGACAGATGGGTGGATGAATGGATGGGTAAATGGATACATAGATGGGTAGGTGGGTGATAGGATGGATGGATGGATGCATAGTGGATAGATTGATACATAAATATAAATAATCAGACTTAGATGGAATACAAGATACATACTCAGTCCCATCTTCGCCACTTTGCACTGTGATCTGGGAAGCCCCCAGTTTGGGTGAAAAGAGATTTATCACATGGTTGCTCCAGAGGAACTTAACCTTCTGGATTTTTCCAACATTGAGATCCACTTCAATGTAACGTACATGACTTGCATCTGGTTTGAGGGAGCCTCTGAAAATATAAATGTTATATCAGCTGGATATAGGAACACATAAGATGATAGTACTCCATTGTTTGTCCAAACAATGGCTGCTGTTGTTGGTTTTCTGCAAATACCTCGAATGACTTCATATGCATCGGGAGCTGCTCAAACACAAGTGTATTTGTGCATAACACACTTTTTAAAAATATTGGACCCCAGATTTCCACTATTCTACTTTGTCCCTAAAGAAAAGTCAAATATTTGGGGTGGTGTATTAACCTTGTAAGTTCTTGCTACAGGACCAGTTGATGTAGTGTCCTAGGTAAAGATGCATGTGGTTCAGCCAATGCCATCTGTTAGCGTCTCATACGTAGCATAGGAAGTTGTCAAAGAAATTTACCTCAATGTGAAAATTATTATGCAAAGTTAGTGCAAAAACAGAATCTAATTTTACCACACAGATTATGTATTTGTCCAACCCATATTTACCAAGCACCTCTCTATGCCCAGCAAAGCCAGAGCCGAGGCCACGCAGCAGGAAGAGGCTGGCCCCAGGCTTCCTGTGTACCTGTCTGTGGGGATGAATTGTGTGTTGGAAATGTGCCATACAGATGTGCATTGCCTAAGGAGAGTTTGATGTTCATAAAAGGCAGGTCAGGTGATTGACATTTCAAAAGGAGTTAGCACATGACTCATTTTAAATAGCGAGTTCCCTTTCTCTGGGCCTCACTCTTCTCATGCGTAAAATGAGATAATTGAACTCTTGGATGCTAAGACTTCCTTCCAGCTTGGACATTCTAGGATTCAATGGTTCTGTATAATAAATGCCTAGATTTATAAAGGAGTTTATACCCACTGTTTTATGAATAATCTATTATAGAAAGTATGGTTATTGAACTTACTTGAAAATCTCACATTGTTTTGAGTTTCCATTACTCCCATACAAAGCAATCCTGATGTACCCTGTCACTTTCTTTTTTCCAGACAGTGTGACTGATACCTTATATCTCCAGCCTGTCCAAAGAAATACAATCAGTTCAATGAACTCATCTTATTGAAAAAATGACCCAATGGAAGCATTATTGTTCCAAGCTCTGAATCCCCCATGGGTGGGAGGTAAGGGGGGATGTGACTTAATTGAATTCCTGGGACCCAGAATTCAGATTCTAGGTGGGGGTGAGGGACTCAGGGGAAAGTAAATATTGTGGTTCAGCAGAACCCCTTACCAACACAGCAAGGTATGTGCCGTTGGACAAATGAAGGGCAGCCGGTTACTGCACACGTGTGTCCTGACTGATACACGGTGCAGTGGACTGAATGTCTGTGTCTCACCCATCCACTACTCCATGCATGCAATTATTTGTCTACCTATGCATCCATGCATCCATGCATCCATCCCCAGAATTGTGCACAGAACCACGCTAGGCCCTTCTTCAGCTTCTGTGTAGATTGGAAATTTTTCTAAAGGAAGAGCTGGGGACCCCAGGGAGAGCCCAGCACAGTCTGCACCTCTCCCCTCCCAGCCCCCACTCCTGGAGGAAGAAGTCTGTGAGAATTTCCAGTATCTCCCCCATTAGTTGCAGAGTTACACCTGTATGTTCTGTTCTAAGCCAAAGTGACAAAAACATGGACAACAGGGCCACCAACATCTTCCCCAGCCTCCCTGGTGTGACCTACCTCCTGAAACTCACTGTAGGAGGCACGGGGGTAGCCCAGAAAGCCATCGGGGTTGAGGATACTGCTTGCATAATACTTGTGGCTTCGCAGGTGATTGCAAGGTACAAAGTTGGAAGTCCCTGAAAAAGCAAAGGCCAAAGGAGCTCAAAGGAAGCCTTTCACCTGTGAAGTGTGAGCCATTCTGACCAAGTGAGGAAACACCTCCACGTTTCACCGACGAGTGTCAGCACTCCTGAACACTTTGGGGCACTGGCCGAGGAGGACTTCGTCAGGGCCAGGCAACAGTTGAGGAGTGACAAGTTCTAACAAGCACGTTGATCCGCTCCTCTAGGGGCCAGGAATGTGTCGCAAATGAATGAAGAGGGCTGAGGATCTGGATCGTGGTGGAGTGACAGAGAGAGTCAGAGAGACAGAGAGACAAAGAGACTAAGAGAGAAGAGAGAAACAGCATTTAAAAGGGATCCTGCACAACCCAGCCAGTTGTTGCATGTTAAAGGCCCAAATTTCTTGGTTTTCTAATTTTTCATGAGAATCTCAACTCTTACAGGGAAATCTTCCCATGCTTCAGTGGTAGCAGTGCGGGCCCATGCAATGCTGCTGTGGATCGCACTCGACCCACGTGTGAGGACTCCGGGCTACCAGGACAGGCCTTGCCTAGAAACCAACCTCTTCTGTGCCTCGGCCTCAGGCTGAGAAATCTGTCCTCCTTGCTGTGCCGGGCGCAAGGCACAAGGAGTGCGCAGTGAGGTCGCCATGGCCCCCGGCTACTCCGTCAGTGCATTAGTCACCTTTCAACTCAAGTCCTCTCGTTTGGAAAATTGTTTTCTCATTCTGGCTACTTGGTGCAAAACTTCCCATGGAGTAATTCACAGTGACCTCGGACACAGCTGGGGGCCACTCCTGGAGGCTGGGTGGGCTTCACCTCCCATCTGCTGTGGAAGGAGCACCCCTTCTGGTGCCGGGGGGATCCACTCTCCACGGCTTCCGGCCAAAGCTGGGTTCTGTGTGCCCCACACCAGCGCTCATCACCAGATAACAGAACCTGTTTCAAACTTAATTGTTTCTTTTATCCCAAATTGCTGCCCAGGGACTCCATAATAGGGGAGAAAGTGGATTTAATTGTTCCTCAGTGCCCAGCGCCTGGGTGACTCAGAGCTCAACACAATAGAGACACACTCCAGTGTTCATGGGCTTGTTCACTCTAAATTGCCTCTCTAATTAAACCTGGGCTCATTCCTATTATGTGCGCCTTGATTGTCATTTGTGGGAGGGGGCAGCTATTATTGTGACACTGGTGTTCTTTCAGGGAGCAGGGAACAGCCACATCTTCCCAGAAGTTACCTGGTACAGAGCTGAGAGGTCAAGAGCCCCATTTACTTGTCAGTGGAAGCTGGTGTTGCTTTATCGACTCTGCTCTTTGACATCAAGCACATGGAATATTAAAATCCCACACAAGGCCATTCAATTCAACTTAAGGGAGTATGTAGTGACTGTTTTGGGCTAGGCCCTGAGCAGGGTACTGGGGTGTTTGGGATGCCCAAGGCACAGTCCTTGGCCTCTGGCAACTCCCAGCTCAGAAAAATAAAGACAAATAAAATGATCAGGGCTCAAAGCCTCCCCTTTCAGGGAGGAGAGTGAAGCCTAGTCTCCAGGGAGAGGGCAACACAAATAGCCAAAGGCTAGAACAAGAGGCAGCTAATGTATATGGTACCTTGAAGTGACTGAATGCTAGGGGTATGTTTCCTGTTCTCTCGGATGAACAGAAATACACACCAGCAGCCACCATGGGTTCCCCCAGACCTCCAGGCCTCCCCCTCCCACGTGAACCCCAATCCCTCCTTTGTGCTCTTCTTACCAGCTCAGTCCCCTTCCATTCCCAGCCCCTGACAACAGCAACCAGCAAGAAAGTCAAAGCCCTTTGACTCTTTGCGGATGCCATGAAGTTCTTTAAGGAGCAGGTGCTGAAGGTAGAAGGGACAGCCTGAACCAGAGCTGAGTATTTTCCAGCATGCCAGTCCAGCCCTCATCCCAGCATCCTGACCACTGGGGGAGATGGCACAGGCTGGGGCACGAGATCGAGGCTTTATAGTCAGAAATTGGGCTTCGGTATAAGGTGGCCTTAGACAACCTGTGTAACTTTCTGATAGTAACCATTGCATAGCATTGTTGTGAAAATGCCTGGTACAGAATAAGCCCCCAGAAGTGGTGGCAAATTCAGTATTAGGAAGGCCAGACTATACATTCTTCTTTCTCCCCAAATAGAGCAATTGCTGTCTCTTGAATTTACTTACCTTCCCATATTCCATTTATATCAATGATGGTTGAAAGGATATTTTTCTGACATCCAGGCATTTCCTTTCCTCCATTTGGAAAGAAATCCAGGTGGCCCACCTTTTGGCTCATTCCAAAACCTGAAATATTTGAAGCAGAGGTGAGCAGGAAGCTAAGCGGTCCCAAGTTAGGTCGTGGCCACAACAAGATGTTCAACTTGTTCCAATCAGAGACAGAACGTTCTTGGCAGATTCTCCCCTCAGCACAGCCACCACCACCTCTAGCTCTTCGGAAAGTTCTCAGAGATAGGTACTTGGCAAGATGAGGACGGAAAAGAGAACAGAGGAAGTGAGATGGGGGAAGCTGGGCTCTGGCCGAGTGTGCACGCATATTAGTAAGTGTGTCTGTCTGTCTTGGGAAGGCCCTGGACAATACTGATATGCCCTGATACCATTATGCACCAGTAGAAACCTATCAGGACTACTGCAACTTTTATGACTTCATTCATTTTAAAATTCTGATTTCTACATTACATTGTTATATTGAAAGCCATAGCTTAACGGCTAGGAGCTTTGGCTTTGAGGCCCACAGGTCTGTGATCAAATCTTTGTTCTACTTACAGATTTAGTGATCTTGGGCAATTAATTAACCTCATTGAGACTCAGTTCTCAGTTCTGAAATGATGACAATGATACCCACTTTCTAGGGTGTTATCAGATTAATGAGATAATGTGTACAAAATGTTCAGTGCAGCACATGGTAAACAGCAATTGATAACATCATTATGATCATCATCATGATCAAAAACATACCCTTTATTGGCAAGTTTCATGAGTAGTTATATAAGAAAACATTGAAAAAAGAACATTGATTTTTAGAAGAATTAAATAAAGGGATAGATTTAGTCTCCAACAAAACAAACTGTAACTGAAGCTTTGACAAAAGAAGAAAAAAATGCAAAAGTTAACTTTGTATTTTGCAAGTACCCGTCAAGTATCAAAAATTATACATCTGCCACTTTAGATATTGGCAGACTGGGGAAGGATATAGGGGTTAAGGATTGAGTGAAAACCTACCATACACTATAGAATTGTTTTTTGTCTAACCCGAGGCTGCAGGCTGATACCACTGACACTGTACTAGTTATTTATTTGAGGCTGGTACCCATTTTGAATGGTTGGTGCCCAAGCCTTTCATGTAGTTAACCATTTTGAATAGCCGCTCCCCCAAGTTTGTGTGTATATGCGTGGAGGTGGACCTGGGCCCAGTGTCATCAATTCTAGCCCTGGTCGCCAGGAGATGGGATTGAAGAACTCACCTAGGAAAGGGACTATGGGAGCAGAATCCGTGTGAATCACATCCATGAACGCAGCATCGGATGGGTCCAGCCGAACCTCCTCAGGTGTGCCCTGGAAGCATGGCTCTGCCGGATCCAGCCCTGAAAGGGAGGAGTGGACAAGCTGCACTGTAAGAAACATTGGGATCTAAACCCCGTACCCGCAAACTGAACATGAGGATTCCTGGGCAAAGGGCCCCATACTCTAGCAGCTATGGTTTAGGGGATTGGGTCTGTAGCTCCTGGTCTGCTTGGGGGAGAGAAACTGGGATGGAAAGGCCAGGAGTGGGGTTGTTGCCTGTGGAGGAACATTTGGAAATCCCTAGTGCCTGGCTTGTGGAGGATCGGGGGAGCACCCTTGCCTCCCACCCGCATGTCCATTTTTCTTTCTGTCCTCACATGTTACCATTGGCCATTGCTTTGAGAGACCGAAGCTCCCTGGCCATCCCTGGCTACTCCCCAGTCCCCGAGCCCTGCACACTTCTATTCCTTTGTGTCTTAGCTCATGCTGTTCCCCAGCCTGCTGTGCCCTTCCCCACATTCTTCCTTTATCTAAATCTTTTTCCTCTCAGACCCAGCGCAAACACCACCTCAGCATGGTTAAATGGAGAATCTAACTCCTCTCCTTTCTTGGCCCATTCCATCCACATTGCATTATTTTGCATTTGTTAATTCTGCTATGGATTTTATTTGCCTACTCTGTTATCTGCCTCCTGGACTAGACTGTGGGTGTCCTGAAGCAGGGGCTGTGCCTAGGTCATCTGTGCCCGGGAGTGGGCCACACAGTGATCTGTATTCTTGCCTCACTTCTGCTCCAGGCCAAATGTGTGTCCTCTCTGAGCGTCAGCATCCTTATCCGAAAAGTAGGAATAATGACAACAGGCCACCTTACAGGGTCATTGTGAAAACTCCATGAAAAGATGTAAGAGAAAGCACTTGGAAAACTGCAAAATTCTACATAAACATCAGATGTTATCCCCCATCCTTCACCCAGTGCCTTGAGCAAAGGGATGTTGAACGGTTTGCTAAAGTTATATACTGATTTGGCTGCACAAAATAAATAGTTGTCTGTGTCTTTGTCTTGTATGCATTCATTCTGCCTAGTGATTCATTCATTCATTATTTACTGAGCACCTTCTATGTGGAAGGTCTCAGCGAGCCCTTTCATTTTCTGCTTTTTCCTGGCACAGTGAAGACATTCAATAAATTTTATGGAACTGATGAATTTTTTATCATCTCACTTTTTTTTAAACTCTGCTAGCAATAACAACCCTTAAGTCATGGATTTAATGTGCTAGTTAAATCTTTCTTTTTAAAAAATAAATGTATTTTTATTTATAACCATCTATTTTCTGTTAATACACATTAATTATTTTTAAATTTAAGTCCAGCATCAGCTAAAATAGAGGACCAGTAGGGGCGCCTTTAACCCGGGAAGTGCACGGGCCGAGGCTTCAACTGCGTGCACCCCGGGTCTTGGGACCTCGGCCCGGCCCCTGCGCCCCCTACCTGTGATCCTGCCCACGTGGCCCCCCGGCCTCCTGTCCGCCTCCGCGGCCGCGTGCGCGTCCAGGCTGTGGCCGATGAGGTGCACATCCTTGGGGTGTACCCCAGCTCCGTCTGCGGAGGGACGGCACGTCAGATCCCAGCGCACTGCTTGGGGACCTGCGGGTCGGGAAGGAGGCGCGGGATCCTGCCAGGGATCGGGGCAGGACTCCGGCTCGAAACTCGGGAGGAACGACCGCCGGCTAGACGATCCAGCCTAGGACGGCGCGACAGGCCCCGGGGCTGCAGTCTGCGCGTCCCAGGGCCGGGTCGTGCGCGCGGCAACAGTGCTGACCAGCGGCCACCGCGCCTACTGCAGGCGGCCACCCTCCACCCCGCTGCCTCCTCCCTTCCCTTCTCCCTGGCAGGGGTGGGACCTGTCTGGGAGAGCGTGGATAGTGGCCCCGGCCTGTGCTCCCACAGGACCGTGGAAAGGGCCTCCCCTCACGGTCTGGATGATACCTGCTGGGCAGCCCCGCTTGCGCTCTAATAACCACAACGGCCTGGGAGGAAGGCCTCACTTCAAAAGGGGAAACTGAGGCTCCGAGGCTATTTTAACTCCAGGCCCCACCGCTAGGAAATGATGGGGCGTGGTGTCTTCAGGGCCGTAGGCAAGGGAAGAAGGTTCATCTTAGGAAGGGCATTTCTTGGTTAGAACCCGGACTCCTTGCTGCCAGCCCTGCCCTGCCCACCGGTCCCCAGGCTGCCTCTGGGTGCAACGCGGTGCTTCCCTGCCCCTCTGTCTGTCCCCGGCCCACGGGACGGGCCCAGGCAGGGTTTTACCGACAGAATTTGTGTTAAGTAAGCGATCTCCGCCCCCACGACCGGAATGTTCTGCATGGCTTGGGACTATGCTGTGCGGGCCCCGCGTCTCCAGTCGACACAGATGCAGTTCACTTTCTCCACTTTAAACATTTTCTGGGGAAGACAAACAAGGGGCAGAAACCAATTTATAAACAGATAGGAATTCACATCCATCAGGTAACTAGCTTGTGCCAGAGCTTTAATATTCCTTACGCCCATCGTAACTTCATCCTCCCGCAACACTATGAACTGGCTATACTAACACCTGCTTAATCGACGTGGAAACTGGAAACGGACCTGGAACCGGTGACTTGTCTGAGGTCTCGCAGGTGGTTATTGACACAGCCAGGTCAAACAGACCACCGGATAGATAGGCGAGCAAACTACTACCCAACAAAATGTCAAATTCAGCTCCTCGGTGGCATCAGCCACATTTCAATAACCATATGCAACCAGTGGCTCCTGATTTAGACAGTGCAGATATAGGACATTTTCATCATTGCAAAACGTTGTAACAGATAGTGATGCTTTAGAGGGTAAAATTTAAGTGCTTTTTTTTTTTTTTTTTATGTCATGCAAGAGTTTTATATAAACCATTAGGGACAAATGCCAGCAAGTTTGCTGTAGTCTCCACCTTGGGGAGACTTTCAGACTGGACTCTGGATCTCTGCAGCCTCAGAGGAGATGGTGGGCTAGGAATTGGTAGGTAGGGAGAACTTGGCAATGGATGCCCCTGAGAACCAGGCTTTCCTCTGTGGCTTTAGGAAGGACCCAGCCCTCCCTGGAGTATTTCCTTTCCTGGTCTCTGGGGTGTTGGGGGTGCTGTTTTGGAATCTGTGTGTTGGGTGCTGGCCTCACGAACGAGTGGCCAGTGAGGAGAGGGGCTCCTACCTTGCACATGTCTGACGGCCAGCTCTCCTCCCCCTTGTCTATAAAGCCGTGGATGATGAAGTGTGTCTTGTGGTCCAGTTGGAAGTTTGAAGCCTTGATGGTGTCTGGGTCGGTGGCAGTGATTCGCTGATTTAATTAAAAAAGATGATTTTGAATGTTGGCCTTTCCAAGCCATGGACTTGAGATCAGATTCAACTCCCATGAAGTCGAGTCAAACTAGAAGGAGCTCCTGACCTGGGGTTGTGGATAGAATTCAGAAAGTCCAAGTTCATGGACTTCTATTTTCATTAACCTCTAACTGAAATCTAGCGTCTCTGTTAATCATGAAATTACAAACCACAGTGGTATTAGCAACACCTATGACTCTGTCCTAGTAGAAGTCATGGACATTTTTTAGGTTACATTATAGTTATTGCAGATATCTCAAAATATCATTTATATTCATCACTATTTTAAATGACAGTAGTTATTAGACCAACTCCTAGATCCCGTTAGTTAGATAATAAAGCAGCACATATATTACTATTAATATATCACATATTTATATTTTTAAATGTTTTGATAACTGTTTTTCAATATAATGGGGTTCTTTTGTAATCCAATATATTTTATTTTATGCATTTAAAAACATTGCCATGAGAAGGGCCTGTAGGCTTCCCAGGTGGCCAGAGAGGTCTCTGGCACAGAAAAGGTGAAGAACCTCTGGGCTAGAGCATTAGGCCTGAGGGCAGATTCAGCTCAGTGGAGCTGTGCGACTTTAGAACACATTCCTAAATGCCCACAGGCCTGCCCCTTCCACAGACCCCATGGACAAGATGCCAGAAGGAAGATAACAAACCAGAAATAGCACTGTAACCATGTCCAAGCAGACTCCAGGCTACAGGCACTAAATGGAAATTTGTCACATAGGGCCCCACAGTGGGTGATCTCAGGGACCTAGAGACAGACACCTGACTCTCTATACTGTCAGGGACCAGAGCTACGAGCTGCTTGAATTCTTAGCAAGATCTTCCTTGAAACTGTCTCCTGCTTACTTCTGACCCCCTGGAGCAAGCTGCCACCTGGCAGGCCTTCTGGGAACTGAACGGTGCTCCAAGGGGCCTCGCCTTTTCTCTTTTGTGGTTAAATGTCCCCTCTCCCCGACCTGTCTTCTAGCTCCTCAAAAAGGATTTATACCTCCTCAGCCTCAACTCCTGACGGGGGCTTCTCTCCCTCCATTTCTGGGTATAGAAAGGAGACAGACTTTGCTGGGGATACCCTGGGTCTGGGTTTCTCCATAAATGCTGTGCATATCCCCATCCTCCCAGGGAAAGTTCCAAGGCAGTGACTTATGCTCTTGACAGCCAAGTGAAGACTCCAGTGTGGGGGCCCAAATATACCCTCCATGCAGTCATTACATGACCACTCTTACTTGGAAGTTGTTTGGATTTTCATTTGTGTACAGAAGAAAGCGGCTGTCAATGTCCTTGGGGGCCCAGAGAAATAACTTGAAAGGTCGCTGAATGATTCCTGACCATGGTTTCTCATCAGAAAAGCAGCCAAAAGGTTGGTAGCAGATCTCTCTCCCTAAGGCAGAAAAAGCCACAAACAGGACTGTGTGAGGTTCTAGAAAGGAGCAATGCTATATCTATACAGGAAGACTCTGCAGGACCAAGCCCGTCTCTGGCGAAGGCCAATGCTGGTCTTTCTTGGTTCACCAAACTTCTGTGGTGGCAAGAATCACCCGAGGGTGGGGTGAGCATGTACACTGCATATACACATTCCTAGTTCTCCCTTTCCAAGATTCTGATTCTGAGGGTCTGGGGAAAGGCCCCAGAAACACATATTTAATAAGTGGCCCTTATCATCAGGCAACTTGGGGAATCGCTGATCTACAACCTGCTGCCTTTAAGCCATGGCCTCTTTCAGGAAAGTCTCAGCTGGCCCTTGACATATACTCATCCAATACCAAGTATTTGACAAGTGCCAATGAACTCTGTAGTACAGAGATGCTACATCTTGACATCTCCATTGCATCCAGCACAGGCCATGCACACAGTAGGCATTCGCTGGTGTTTGTCCCATTTGCATGTCTTCGTGTCATTCTTTTATGCATGTTTTTTTCAAGTTATTTTCTGCCATTTCAGATTTTCCCCATTGCTCTTTGAAAAGGCAAATTTCTTAAGAACAGGAATGATTTATTTGTGCATCACACTGTATGTAGTAGGGGCTCAATACACACAATTGATGACCCAAATAACCACATCTAAGTCTGAGAGTGGTGGCAGCATACTCACCTCTGACTGTGGCCAAGAGGAGAAAGCCAATCATCCAAGACAGCAGCATCTGCATAGATAAAAACACAGACACACCCAGACACCCACGTGCACAGTGTGAGGCTGGTAGCGGCAGGACCCACCCAGGGCAGGAGGCCTAGGGCACACATGGGAGGGTGAGTGGAACAGACGCCCAGTGGCCTGGGCCCCACAGGTCTCTCCCTTGAGGTGGGGAGCCTGAGGCTGAGGCCTCCCAACACACAGGTCTCCCAACACACAGAGTTAGACAGCAGCACGTGAACCCCGGGCTCAGGGGCTTCCAATGCAGTGGTTTCTCTTCTATGGGCCATGTCCCTCTGGCAGCCAGGGCTGCCCCAGCCCTGCCAAGTCCCCTCCCCATGCGGGGCCATGACTTACTGTGCTGCACCAGAGCTTCCACTCAAGGCCCAGCAGTTTGGCTGTGGCCTTTCATAACCTGGCTTTATCCTTTGGACTCCTTAGAGTAGAGGCTGGGGCAGGTTAGACATGGCACTGCATGTGGGTGCTTTGAACCTAAGTTATCATAAACACATAAAACCAGCTCAACCCGGGGAGCAGGAGTGTTTATAAAGTAAGATTCATGGAAAGCAAAACCGACTTTGGGGTGGGAAAGGGCTCTGTTAATCTGAGTTTACAGGTTCGGTCGCCAAAAGATTGTGTTCCCAAGGTGATAACTGGGAAACACCAAGCAGTACATAGCACCTTTGGATCAAAATCCCTTTGGACACAGGAACCCCAAACCCATCATATTGCCTGTTGCTCTTGACAGATGGTGCGAGGATGGGAAGTTTGAAGGCTTGCGGCTCAGTGGGAGTGAGAGTTTGTGAAGATACATGCCTTCTTTATCTTGGGGGTGAGACTGGGGGAGAGACGCCCTCTCCCCACCCAGTGAACCTAGACAGAGGATAAAATTGAAGGCAACCTCACAGACGGAGAAGCTCAAAAGGAAGATGAATGCAGTTTGAATACAACTTTGTTTAGAAACAATATAGTTTATTTTAAAAGTATTTCTGAGCTGCACTGGCTGTACCTTGACATGGAGATAAGAAGTGGAGGTGTTTTCTTTCCTTCATTGCCAGAGGAGAACCTGGGGGAATAGCCAGGTGACCTCTTTCCATGTTTTAAATTGGCATATAGTTTAAATACACCAAAGTGCATAGATCTTAAGTTTAAAACCTAAATATAGTTTAATGAGTTTTGACAAATACATATTCCTATGTATATGCCCCAGATCAAGATGTAAAATATTTTCAGCAGACAGATCCTTCTGCCATCCTTCTAACAATACTCCAATTTCTGTCACCGTAGATTAGCTTCGTCTATCCTACAATGTCATATAAATGGAATGCAACAGTATGTACTCTTTACTGTTTTGCTTTTTTCACACAAGATGTTTTTGAGATTGATCCATGTTGTTACATGTATCACTAGTTGGTTCTTTTTTTATTGCTGGGTAGTATTGGTGTATTTCTGTGAGACTATATCACAATTTGTTTATCCATTCTTCTGTTGGTGGACATGGGAGTTCTTTACAGTTTGGGGTTATTATGAACACTACTTCTAGGAACATTCTTGTCTAGTGTAACATAAGTCTTTTGGTGGACATGTGCACACGTTTCTCTCGGATTTATACCCGGGAGTATTGCGGGGGACCTGTGGTGTGTGCACGCATAGCTTTAGGAGATGCTGCCACTTTCCCAAAGTGGTTGCACCTGCGTAAACTCCCACCAGCAGTCGGGTGGGAGCTCCAGTTGTTCTGCATTCCACTTTTGCCCTTTGATCAATCCCAGAAGTGCCGAGGTTGTCTGTAATTTCCTGAGGGTTTCCAGTGTAGAAAAATAGCGTTTTTCAGTGAAACTCCCTTCTGACGATTCTGAGACTGGAGGTGAACAGTGTGGCGCTGAGGGAAGCCAAGGAATGAACTTTCCTATCTCAAATGGGCTTAAGTAAAGTGGAGGTTTAAGGAACTGGAAAGGGATGATGAAGCCTGAATAGGGTCGCCGATGCCTCAGTGAATCCAAAGCTTGGTGTTGGCACCCGCTGCCCCTGGAGGTGTTCAGCAGCTGAGGGATGAGACCTGATCTAAGGCTTGACTCTCATGCTCGTAAAGGACCCTGGTGAGGATGCCGGAATGACAGTATTAGGCTGAATGAAGCCCTGGGCCCATGACGTGGGACCAGAGGCTGCCCGTAGCTCTTGGGAAAACCTCTGAACTCCTTACTGCGCCTTTAAGTTGCAGTATTATCTGGACCTTCCCGCCCTCCCTGGCCTCACCTGTGTCTCTCCCTCACTCACTAAACTCCAGGTGTCTCTGGAAAGTGCCAATCTCAGGGTCTTTGCATATTCTGTTTCCTCTTCCTCACACACTCTCCCCATTTCCCTGCCTAAGTCAGAGTCATCCCGCAGGGCTCAGTTTACAAAGAAGACTTTTTCAACCCTCACATTGAAACTAGACCTTCCTTAACATCTCTCATCATGTTCCTTATCTTTCCTTTCATAGAAATCACCCCAATTGATAATTATATTTCCATGACTATTTGTTTAGATCTTGCCTCGATAGAAGGGTCGAGGTCTGTATAGCCATTGCTGTGTTGCTGGAGTCCAGCACCTAGCAGTGGGAGATGATTAATAAATATTTTCCATATGTAAGAATGGGGAATTAGAAGTTAATGTCTCGTCGGGTTGGTGAGCTGGATAACTCCTGTTTGCCTCTCCACATTCAGTCTCCTGTCTCCTCCTCCTGCCCGGTGCCCTGAGATTGCCTCTGTGGACTGCCTCCCTGGGCTGCTTGGCCCTTGGCCTTCTGGTTGGGTTCAGCCAATGGGAGGCACCAGCAGACGATCAGAGGGTGGGAGGAGGAAGAGACTGGATTACATATTCCCTAGGCTCTGACAGGCGCAGCTGGCCCCTGGACTCTCCCTAAGAGAGAATGATCACAGCTGTGGCCTGTGGTCCATTTTAGGTGATTAGCTAAGCCTTGAGTATCTTCCTTTACTGACCCTATATTCCTAATGAAGATTTCTGTCTTTATTAGGAGAGGGTTTTGGATTGTGCAGTTCTTTGATTTTTGGTTTTGCTACCTATATAGCAGCTAACCCATTCTGTGATTTGATTGTAGCCTTTGGTGAGGTTTAGCTAAGGCATTTTCAGATAGTCTGGTGGGTTCTTATCTTTCACACTCGCCTGGTTCGGGCCACAAATTAGTCAAGGAATCCAGGGAAACCTTCTCACCTGAGTGGCCAGTGGTGTTTCATCTGGTCAACATCCATCCCAGAGGGCAGAGCTAGAAAGAAAGGGGAGGAGGTTATGGTTCCTTTAGGCAAGAAGTAATTCTTCTTATTTCCAGGTCACAAGGCTCTGTTCTATAATAAATACCAAGGCAGGCCATGGTCATGCTTGCTCTCAGAGGGCTCACTGAGGCAGATTTGCTCAACATAAGGGAAACTTTCCAAAGGCTCAATTCAGTGGAAAATAGAATAGGGTTTTGTTAGTGGGGAGTGAGCTCCCTGCCTCACTTGAATGACATTGCAATTTGAGTAGAGGTAGGCAGAAGTCACGTATCAGGTAATGGTTGACTTAGGTGATCTACTTCCAAGGTCATTTTCAAATCTGGGATCCTACAAGAAATTTTGGAAACTACAGCCTGGAGAGAGGATTCTGCCTTCTATCCAATTAAGAGTCACCCTGAAGGAGTCCATTATTTAAAGAGAGTAAGAAATAGCCTAAGAGGTAACGATGCCGAAGGCGATGAGAAATATGTTGAACAAACACATCTGGGGAACACAGTGTCAAGGACAGGTGTTGAGGACCATGGGAGACAGCTGAGTATGGGAAAGGACTTAGGTAGTGGTGGTTTGAAAGGTATCCTCAGATAAATGGCAGTGATCAAATTCAAGCTCTTAGATTCTGTGAAACACTCAAGAAATAGAGAGTCTTGTTTAATTCCCATTTTACAGCTCAGACAATAGAGGACCAGAAAGGTTAAAGGGCTTAGTATAGGAGCAAATGGAAGAGTAGGGCCTTGATCTCAGGCCTCCACTTCCTACTATGGTGCTATTATCTCTCCTCTGCCAGGTCTCTGTTTGTTGATCTGTGAATTGGTGGAATCTAGGCTGACCTAGGAAAATTGTCCCTGCACCAAGCTGCACCCCAAAGAGGGCTGGATAACCCTGTTATAGTTACTGGTGGTTGGGGGTTGGGGAAAGACGAGGAAGACACACCAGGTGCTCCCAAGCAGTCCAGAGCCTGCCTGGTCTCCTCTGCAGGGTGGCCCAAGGCAGGCCAGCTGGGTTCCAGGCTGCCACCCAGGGGTACTCATTCACTTCCACTTACCTGCCCATGCAAAACCAGCTCAGCTTCCCTCTCCTCTCTGGGGCATCCAGAAGGCCCAAGGTTCTGCCAACTGTCTGATGTGAGAAAGAAGTGAAGGGCAACACCTGTGGGAAAACTCACCTGCTGACCACATGGTTGGCAGGCGATAGGTGGCAGGGCCAAGGTCTGGGTGAGCCCTGCCAACTGGCACAGTAGCTGTCCAGGGGATGGGAGTGGCTTGGGTCTTCCTTTGCTTGCACCTTTGTCCCTTAACACCTCTTGAATCTGTCCCCTCCCCTCATTCCCCCTGCTCTTGCCCTCCTGCAGCTGGTATCACCTCTTTCTAGGCCACTGCATGTCCCCCTCCAGCTCAGCTTCCTCCCACCTTCCTCCCAAAGTCCCTCCTGGCTTAATCCCGTGGGTGGCTCCTCATTGCTCAGAGATACATGATTCACATACTGGTTCGCATATTCACATTCATTTTTACGTGGCTACAATGTGCTGGACACTCTTCCAGCCTTGACAGTACAATGGTGAACAAAACATGCTCCTTCCCTGCCTTCCTGGGACCGATGGTCCCATGGGGCACAGGCAGCGATTACCTACAAATACATGATTACAAACGATCAAAAGCACAAAGAAGAAAAAGCATGCGAGGAGGGCTTATATATGGGCTACCACATAATTTGGGCTTCATCTAAAGAGAATAACTCTGTGGAGAGGGATCAGAATTTATATGGAGTCCAAGCTCCTAAGCTGGGCATGTGAGGGTGGTGTCTTAGTCTGTTTGTGTTACTATAATGAAATACCTGAGGCTGGGTAATTTATAAAGAACAGAAATTGATTTCTCACAGTTCTGGGGGCTGGGAAGTCCAAGATCAAGGACTCGGTGTCTGGTGAGAGCTGCTCTTGGCTTCCAAGATGGTGCCTTCTTGCTGTGTCCCCACGTAGTGAAAGGGGACAACAAAGGATCCATACCACATCCTCACATGACAGAAGAGATGGAAAGGCCAGGCAGCTCTCTGAAGCCTCTTTTATAAGGGCATCAATCCCATTCATGAGGGTGGAGCACGCTCATGATTTAATCACTTCCTCAAAGGCCCCACCTATTAATACCTCCACAATGGGAATTAAGTTTTGACATGAACTTTGAAGGGACCCAAACATTCAGACCATAGCAAGTGGACACTGCTGTGGTTGAACTGTGTTCCTCCAGAAAGGTATGTTGGAGTCCTAACCCTCAGTACCCAAGAACAAGACCTTATTTGGAGGTAGGGTCTTTACAGAGGTAGTCAAGTTAAGATGAGGTTATTAGGGTGGGCCCTAATCCAATATGATTGGTGTCCTTATAAAAAGGAGAAATTTGGACACAGAGACACACACATGAAAGAATGCCTTGTGAATATGAAGGCAAAGATGGCCAAGGAATGTCAAAGATTGCCAGCAAATCACTAGAAGCTAGGAGTAAGGCCTGAGACAGATTCTTCCTCACAACCCTCAGAAAGAAGCAGCTCTGCTGACACCTTTGCCTTATACTTCTGGCCTCCAGAACTCTGAGACAGTAAATTTCTGTTGTTTAGGCCCCTTGGCTTATGGGACTTTGTTATGGCAGTCCCAGCAAACCAAAAGCCACCATCTGGCCTCTGCCCAGCTTCGTTTCTGCCACTCTCTTGATGCCTTCCCAGCTGATAAATGCCTGTATTGAAGGGCTCACAGTTCTGGAAGGAGCCTGCTTTTCCCCTCTTCTGAGCTTTTGCCAGGGATGTCACCACATCTCCCCCCAACCACCCCCCACCCCAGCTCATTTCTCCCTGCTCCTTCATTCCAGGTCCCAAGGCAAACTCCCTCTATTCTCAAAGCCTGTGACATTGGACATCTCTTCCACATTTTCAGTTCCAGATCATACTGCCCAAGATTTCTCAGACCTCAGTAAATACGTGAACTCTATTTTTTCCAAAAAATTCTCGAAACCTCCTGGAATATTCCTGTTGATTTCATTTTATTAAGCATCAACTTAGGAGACAAAAGTTCTACTGCAAATTATCCTAACAAAAAGAAAGTTTTATTTGTATTACTAGTAAAAAAAATAGATGATCATTGAAATGAAAACAAAAAATTAGTAATTTCTCAGAGAAGAGTGTGCATGGGAGCCCTGGGAACTGAATACACTTGCATCATGGCAGATGTTCACCTGCCTGCACCTGGGGATCACCTGTGGGCTTTATAAAAAGGTCTGTGGCTTATGATTGCTCTTTAATTGGTCAGGGTAGGGATTGGAAGTAGATCACCAAAATGATCTTAGAAGTAGATCACTCCCTCCCCAGAGAGCCCCAGACTTCCCATCTCCCCAAGTCAGTGTATTTGGGTCGTTGATCTATGGGGCCGAGCTTGGACTCCCCAGGGTGTCAGGAAGTGGATGCTAGACAACCACGCTGATTGGCAGTCAAGGTCCATGGTCTTGGAACCTGCTGTTCTTTGCCTTCCTGGGAGTTTTCTCCAGCTGCATATCTCATAAAAGGACGTAGGTTCCAGGACAGGAATGTAGGGATGTGGGAGGAGTGAGCTGGCTCTGCTCCAGCTCAGGTCTCCATCCATTGCCTCCCCTGCCCCTGCAGCTGGGACCCTGGTCACTCCAGCCTATCCTGAGGCTCAGGGTAGTGCCTAAGCTGCGTTCTTATGGTGTGTCCAAGAGCCTTGGGAAGCCTCCCCAACTGGCTTCTTTCTTCCATGGCTGTGTGCTCTTCTCACTTTTCTCCCTATTTTAAAATCATTTTTCCCAAATCATCGTTTATACCTGAGGAGTGCAGTGAGACAGGCTCTCCTTGAGCAGGGAGCAGGGTTCTTACAAATGGACGACCAGCCACACCCTCTCCATTATACCTAGGTTCCATTCACCACCCTCAGAGGTCCTCATTACCTCTTGCCTGGATATCCACAGGGGCCACCTCCTCCTAGCTGGCCTCCCAGCCTGCAGTCTCTGTAGGACATCTTCCTTCAAACCTGGGCCTAAACCCACTGGCTCTGTGGAGCCTTCCCATTTTGATCCTTCCCTCTTCTGGGACACCCTGTCCTGGGACTTACCTTGCTTCTATTTCTAGAAGGCAGCATGGTAGTGCTTATTGAGGGGCAGCACTCCCTACTACTGTGTGCTCCCTGAGAAGGCAGAGTTGGTGTCTTCTGCTTTCCACTCTCCCCAGTGCCTGGTACAGGGATGGGAACAGAGTTGGTGTTTGATGTTTGCAGAATCTACCTTGCATTGATTGAGCTTTTTGCCAATAGGGCACAGCCTTGCCTGGGGTGTGGTAAAACTGGGACAGAGGGCCTCAGCCTGGGCTCTCTTCTCTCTCGCTCGGTGCTAGGTGTCCCCTGCCGCCGCCATCATCTTTATCACCCTCATCATCACCACTGTTTAACCGAGCACTCCGCCCTGTGCCCTGTCCTGGGAGGCCTGCAGTCGCTCCTTCCATCCTTGCCACAACACTGCGTTTGAGGGATAACTGGAGCCCACTCACATTCAAGTTTGACGTGGCATTGCTGGTTAGAAACAGAGGCTGGGCACCGGAACTGCCGTGGTGGGATGTGGGGCCTGGTGATGCAGGAGGAGACCCTTTGGGGAGGCAGTGACCTTCCCGGATGACCTCAGGCTGGACCACCTCAAAGAGCGCCCCTGTCTCCCAGGGTCTGTGTGGGTGGGGGGGGGGCCACTGATCAGTGGTGACGACTGATTGGTCAGGGGCTCTCCAGGGGCCCAAGCCGATTGGCTGACAGATAGCCCCGCCTACGCAGGGCCCATTCCGTGCGCTCCTTCTAGAAGCCCTGCCTCCCACCCCTCCTCAGCCAGCCCCGCTCTGAGGCGCTCCTGCCCCGGGACGAAGAGCCGGCCACAGACTGCCCCTGCTCAGGGGAGTCGTGGCTGGAAGCCGGTCCGCTCTTCGCAGGTGCCTGTCACAGGCTCTGCATACCTCGCCCAGGGCCAGGGCCGCCTAGTGGTCCCATCACATCCAAACCTGCCGCCACAGAGAGGCCTCATCATCCCTGGACCTTTCCCTCAAGGTGAGTCAGGAGCCGGACCCTCTGTCTTGACTGGAACGCCGAGTTTGAACAGCTACGCCCCTCCCCACTGGGCCTCAGTTTCCCCATGAAAGATGAGGGGCAGGGCTAAAGCCTGGCAGAGCTCTAGTTCCGCTGCTAATTGCCACCCCTCTCAGGTAAAGAGAAGACAGGGGGCGTGGGGACCATGGGAGCTGGGGAAGAGTGGTGGGCGATCAGAAGTCAATGGTGAGAAACCCAAGTATATGGAAATGCTCATGAAATTTTTAAATGTTCGACTCCCACTTGTCGCCACGGGCGGCAGCTGACGCCGAAGATAGACGTGTTGAGTAGACGGACGCACCAGTGGATTTTATTGATGTGAACACAGCAGGCATTCCTGCCTGGAGTTTGGCAGGGCGTGACAGTGAGCAGCACGTCTTCTCTCACGGTGTCTTCGCTAAAGAAGTTGTACCTGTGGAGAAAAATGAGTGCTTCTTAAGTGTTTGGGTATCCTTAGCGAATGCCCCCGGTGATCTGAGTTGTTAATCAAAGGTAATTACTGATTTACAATTGAAAAGAAATGAGGCGAGCATAGGGCTGTAGCTTCAACAGTTCCTGGAGAACAGGTTGTATCAGGGCTTTCTGGGGTGGGTTTCTGTTATATTATAACATGAATCTCTGCAAACATTCTTAGGCACAAGCCAGCAAAGATACTTACACTGTCTTCTCCTCGCCCTTTTGCACAGTGATCTTGGCTGCACCCACTTTGGGGAGGGTTGGATTTATCACGTTGTTATTCCAAAGAAACTTGACTTTCTCAATTGTTCCAACATCAAGCTGTGCATCAAACTCACTGGTATGGGTTGTGCCTGGTTTGATAATACCACTTGACGGAGAGAAACAGAAACAATCATATTCATAGAAATGAGTTCTAATGACCATATACGGCCATGCTGCTTTTTTTTTTTTATTCTAGATAAACAGGAGTATTTTTCCAAATTAATTTCCAAATAAAGGATGCAGAAGTGGAAAAGCTGGCTATATGCCAGTAGCCTCAAACTATTATTTATTGTTTTTTAAACTCTAGTTAATTTTTCCTCAAAACTTCCTTATAGAAAATAATATAATTCCTTCATATTATTTTGTATTTGTCTCTGGAAGAATTATTTGTACAAAAATAAGTGAGCCACGTAGTTTAACACAAGTATGTGTTATTATGCTAATTAGAAAATAGGATATCTGAGTTAATATTAGATTTGTTTATTCATTTATTTTTGAGACAGGGTCTCACTCTGTCACCCAGGCTAGAGTGCAGTGGCATCATCATAGCTCACTGCAACCTCCAACTCTTGGGCCTAAGTGATCCTCCTGTCTCAGTCTCCCCAGTAGCTGGGACTATAGGCATTTGTCACTATGCCAGGCTAATTTTTAATTTTTTTTGTAGAGATGGGGTCTGTCTATGTTGCTAAGGCTGGTCTTGAATTTCTGGGCTCAAGTGATCCTCCAGCCTGGGGCTCCCAAAGTGCTAAGATTACAGGTGTGAGCCACCTCACCCAATCTAGATTTATTTACTTTTTAAATTTGATCTATTGAGAGAGAAAGAACTAAATACCTGGGTTTATAATAGAGAAAAGAAAAATTATTAGCAGAAATCTGCAATTCAGTACATAAACTAAGTACAGTCACGTGTTGCTTAAGGACAGGGATACTTTCTGAGAAATGTATCATTAGGTGATTTTATGTGAGCATCATAAAGTGTACTTACACAAGCCTGCGTGGTATAATGCCTGCTGCTCTGAGGCTACAAACCTGTACAGCCTGTTACTGTACTGAATACTGTAGGTAATTGTAATGCACTGGTAAATATTTTTGTATCTAAACATAGAAAACATACAGTAAAAATATGGTATTATAATCTTATGGGGCAACCGTTGTATATATGGTCTGTTTTGTTGATCAAAGCATTATTATATGGTACATGGCTGTAATTTAAAATCCATTGATATATAAAGAGATGATAAGACTTCAAATTAAGTGTATGGCTTGAAGGCTGTGTATATCATCAAATGAGATATAACACTAAAATAAGAAATTACCTGAAGACTTCATACTGGTGAGTGTTTCCCTTATCTCCAAACAAAGCAACTTTGACCCAACCAGTGGCTGTTCTTCTAGATGATGTTATGGAAACCCCATATCTCCAGCCTGCACAGAGGATAGAAGAGTTCAATTTATTCACATACAAAATAGGTGACCCAAATCCCAGACTTCTATCTCCTTCCCTTACCCTGAGGCATCAAAGTATAGGAAATTCTACTTATTAATCTATAATTCAAACTAGGCTTTAATGGGAAGTACATATTCAGCCATAGCCCCTTATAGACTTCTACTGCCCACTAAGGGGGTCTCTTGCCACACATGGCTGCTTATATTTAAATCCAAATTAAATAAAATTAAACATTTAGTTTTTCAGGCATACTAGCTGCATTGCAAGTACGAAATTGCCACAGGAGGTGAATGGCTACTGTATTGGACAGCACAGAACATGTCCCTCATTGCAGGAAGTCTGTTGGACAGCTCTGCTCCAGACTTGCAATACCATGAGTTAGGGTGAAAAGAGAAGGAATGAGGGAAGGTGGCTCAGGAGTGCCATTGATGAGCACTTCAAGAGCAAGGGCTATGTCTTATTTCTGCAGTCCCAGGGCCCTGGACAGTCTCCAGCACAGAGTAGGTACATGGGCAGTTGTAACCTAGACTTCTACCTGGAGTGCTGTCCCAGTGCCTGGACGCACACACACACATACCTGCATAAAAATACATATACACATATATAAACCTACACACATATGAGCACACACTCACCTACACATAAATGCCCACATATAAACACACATACGTAAATATGCATATGCACAAACACACATACACACGAAGATATACATATAAACACATGTACATGCACATACCTGCACATATACACACACATACATAAATACACACATACACTCTTTGTCTAAATCTTATTCATCTTTTGTATCCTCAGAGACATTGCTCCCGACCCTCCCTCTGCTCAGGGCCAGGTCTCTTGTCCCATAATGCCACCGCAGAAGCTCACCAAGCCCAACATACTTATAGTTGCTTGTTCAGTTTCTGTCTTCTGTGCTGGATTATAAATTTCATGAGCAGAGTGTCTTTTTGTCTCTGCATCCCCAGTGTCTAGCACAGTCTGTGGCCCATCAATAAATGTTGGTTGAGGAATGAATACGTGGTTTTCGAACATTTAATTTGTTGTTGTTAAAATATGGGCAAGTGTTTTATGCATCACTACATCAGTGGAAGGATTCATAATCAATGTCTTCTTACAAAAAATATATATATATTTGTAGTGATAGAAACATTCTGTATCTTGATTCGGAGGTGGTTACCCAACTATTTGTCAAAACTCATAGAACTATACCCTGAAAAGGGTGAATTTTGCTGATTATAAATTATACCTCAATAAATCTGACCGTAAAACTATATAAGACATGTATTATATTTTATAGTTATATATTTATATAGATACATAGCCTCTGTTTTTACTGGCCACATATTATAGAGCTGTCATAGGGAAGTTTGGTACAAAGTGGTCCAAATATGCCTAGTCTCTACCCTATGTCCTAGTCCATTCAGCAGGTTTTGTAGAGAAATCCCCCTCACCTTGAATCTCACCCCTACTTCACCAGAGAGGCAGCCGCTGGGCATCAGGAATGCTTAGACAGAGCAGGGAAAATGGAGAATGGAGTTGGGGATTCTTAGGGGGCACAGCCCAGCAAAGAGCTGGTATTAAATAAATGTTTACTGAGTAAATAGAACAACAGATATGTCTGACACAATCTTAAAAATAAAAGGAATAATAAACTGTGAAGTGGCAAAAATTCAGGGTAGCTGGTCACAAGGACATGTAAATTGCCATAATCCCATTAATTTTACTATTTGCTTCCACTCATTTCATGCTGTACAAATAAAATAGAAGAAATACATACTCTTTCTAAATCTTCAGTTGCATCTTAAATGGGATACTTTGGGTGGATGTGTCCTTTTCTAAGATAATCAAAATATACCCACAAATATTTCAGGTTAGAGGCAAGCCCTTCATTTGTAACAGAAACTATATTTTCTTTACCTGGACAGGTAGGCAAAGTACAACTTACGAGCGAAATTGCTGGCATCTCCTGTGTTCAAGAAGAATTTCTGCTGCTCCTCACTTGTCTTGCCAGCAAATTTATCAGCATAGTGACCCATCTGTGGGCACCCTTGATCTGGACAGGGGAAGCATTTGTTCTAATGAGAAGAGGGAGATGAGACTGTAAGGTGGATTTGTCTTTTTATGACTGATACATGTTGGGGAGCAGGCACTCAATTTTCCTATAGCCTGAGCATTCTCACTTGTAACAGGAAGGGGGTTAGAACAGGTCATTTCTAAATTACTTTCACCCAGGGCAGGGTTCCCAACCCTTATGCATAACACATTGGAATTATTTGGGGAGCTTTAAAAATACTGATGCCCAGGATGCAGGTTAGAGGAATTATACCTTCCATTGAGTAGTATGCTGGTGAATGATTAGCAGCCCATTCTCTGGGACAGAAGGCCTTGATCATAGCATTTACCAATTTCCATGGTATAAATCCTCTGACAGTGTCTGATTTCGGACTACCAAAATGATGTCCCTGAACATGGAGTGGGGAAGGGATGCTCACACTGGCTCATATGAGCCAGAACAGGCAGGCTCCAGCCTATCATTTCTTCCAGCTTTCCCCTTGTTGCCTGCCTGGCACATAGGATCACCCTTCCCTCTCTCTGGTGTGTGAGCTCTTCTCTCACACATTCTTCTGTTCTGGTTCTGCCCTTGTCAGAAATGTGCACTCCTCTTCCTTCTAAACTCGATCATTTCCAAGTTAGATTCAAATCTTGCCTCTTTCAGGCAGCCTTTCTAAGTCATTGAATTGACTGCTCTTCTCTCTGATTTCCCAGAGTTTTCTCTTCCACATGACTAATCTCATCTAGAATTTTAGCTACTTCCTGCCTAAAGTTTTTTTTTCTTTCTGCACTCCACAGGACCATGAACTCTGAGGGACAATGCAAAACACATAGTGAGAAGGCATTGCAGATCCCCTGTAACACAGCAGGACAGCTGTCCCACAGTGGGGTGGTGCCCATCATTCAAGTTAGGACAATAGCTTACAGATTGGAAGGACTTGTAGGAAGCACAGGGGTATGCAGCAAACCCGTCTGGGTTGAGGATGCTGTCTGAGTAATACTTGTAGCTTCTTAGGTGATTGTAAGCCACAAAGTCCCAGGTTCCTGGGGAAACAAATGAGGACATATGCATAGGTGGTTGGGGGGTTTGGAATAGCTTCTCTGCCTCTGTCTCCAAAGTGGGACCATAGTTTTAGAAATTTAAGATAAGTCCCAAATCCAGCCACAATAATAACAATTAACATATAGAGGGTGCTTTCTGTGTGCCGGCCAATGTTTTGATCACTTTACATGCATTGTCCATGTTATCCTCACCTTTCCTAGGAGGTGTGTACCATATCATCCCTACTTACATCCATACATTGCCATATAATTCATATTTTACAGGAAAATCTACAGATTACAGCCTCAGATTTACAAATCATCACCAGTAAGTGGGAGAGCCGGTAATTAAACCCAAGCCCATCCCTCTAACCTCTGTGCCATCTCGTGTCATAGGCACCAGGCTGGAGGTCCTCAAAGACATGACTAGATGTGACATGACCTCCCAGATATGACAAAGCCAGCGCAAGGACATTTTCATGCTGCACTTATGCAAGTGAAAGGAGGACTGAATAACTTTAGGTAACTTTGAACATCACTCTCATAGTGTCTTGATCTTCCTTGCAGCCTCCTTAGCTCCCAGCAACTCAGGCCAAGTGACAAATGTTACAGCACACCTTCCAGACCTGGCTTGAACTTGCTTGGCCATTACTGGTAGAAAGTTTAGGCTATGCTATCCATGCAAACCCCCATAAGGCTGTGAAAGACAAAATGCGTTTGTCCTCATTCTTAATAATTACTTTGATGGCATCCGTACTTGCCAAGCCATTTTTATGAAATTAAATAAAAATCATTACTCCTTAGAAAAACCCACTAAGGATTTTAACCCGTGTGGTGCCACATGACAAGTTTGGCATAAAATTTCACCTGTCCATTGTCTGTTTGACCTCATTAGATACAGAGTCAGAGCGTATCTGAAGGATTGCCTTTATTCCCACATGTACTAGATCAACAACAGAGAGTTGGAATAGCAGACTCCACTGTAACCGTCCTTACCTAGGATTGTTCCTTATTCCTACTCAGCATAGGTGAGCTATGGCTCTCATTGTGCAAATGGCTTTGCCATGGAAACCACTGGGTATAGTCTCATTCTGGCTACTGAATTAGATCTAATTACATAAGTTTGAACCATATCATCGACTCCTAAGGGAGAATTTGCAGAAAAATTCTCTTAGTTATAGTCAGGATGTTTACTGTTCTGGTATTTCCTTTTTCTGTTAGTTAACTACCAATTGATTGTTGGAGTTATAGCATTAAGCAACAGTTTTATAATTCTTTGTTTTTTGTACAGTCCAGGACATCAACAGCAATGTTCTAAGGAAGTACAAAATCAGTAGAGCTGAGATATAACAAATGATATGTAGCTATGTTTTTCTGAAATAATGTCCAGAAGAGGAATTGTATATTTTTAAAGACAGATGTGTTATCATTCCTAACATTTGCTCTGGAAAGGCACTGCTCACTCCAGGGAAGTGATGCCCTCCCTACTCCCCTGATCCGCACCAGAGTTGTACCTGCCCAGATGCCATCAAGGTCCACGATCTGTGACAGGGTATTCTTGCATCCTGGTATGTTCTCTCCTCCATTGGGGAAGAAGTCAAGGTGACCTACCAGTTGGTTCGTTCCAAAACCTGAAATGTTTGGACCAGCAATGAGCTTTTTGTGATGCAGGGCTATAGTGCTTAAAACACAACTGGACATGCTTGAAGCTGGAGAACTGTGGGTCTTACCCAAGAATGGAATCAGGGGAGCTAAATCCGTATGAATCACATCAACAAAGACAGCATCGGAGGGGTCAAGTTGCACCTCTTCAGCAGTGCCCTCAAAACTTGCTTCTACGGGACCCAACCCTAAAAGAGATGGTCGGCACTGTAGAACAATAGGCCTGACTGTAGGTGTCAGCAGGAAGGGGATGTACAGATGCCTAGGCTATGTGATGCCCAACTCAAGGAGTGCCATGCCCTGAAGTTGTGTAGTGCCATGGCCCAGGTGCTGAATATGAGGACCTACAGTCTCAATGTAGCTCATTACAAAAGGGCCCCAGTGGCATGGATAGAAGAAGGCAGATGAGCCAAGAAATTGAGATTTTTTTTGAACAAGGATTTTTTTCCACATCAAATTCTCCCATATAGTTGTATATCTTTCTTCTTCAGCATTCTCTTTTTCTTCCTAAGTTTGAAGAAAAAAGGGCAGAAGCACAGTATGGTATCATGGTTAGGAACACAGAATCTGGGGCTAGGTTATCTGGCTTCAAATCCCTACTCAACTACTTTTGGGGCAAGTTGCAAGACCTTGAGTAAGTTATTCAATCTTTTTGTGCCTCAATTTCCTTACTTTATAAAATGGGGTAATTTTTCTATGGTTGTTATAGATTAAACAAGTTAATATGTGGCACTTAGCACAGTGACTGGCATATAGTCATGGCCATGTAAGTAAAATATTATCAATATTTTTGACTATATTTTCTTCTTGACAGGGCTCCTAAATTTGTTAACAGTTTTTTAGTCAGAGCAACTGAAAAAGTATGAATATAAATGTAGTTATCTGCTGAAAATAAAGGGGAGGTTTCTTACAAAGATAGAGTTGCTTAAGCCAAACATCAGCAAAATCATGTCTGAATCTCAGTTCCACCACTGACTAGTTGTGCGACCTTGGGCAAGTTATTTGCTTCCCTGAGCCTACTTCTTTAGTTCTGAGGATTAAATAAGAAAATATAAAGCACTTTTTGCAGTATTTGGGATAAGCAGGCACTTAATCTATGCTTACTATAATAATTATTTATGTTATGTAGGTATATTTGGTGGTTGTTATAATTCAAATGCTTTGCTTGAGTTAACAGGATGCTTTTGGCCATAATGGTAGCTGGGTTCCTTTTACCAGCAGAGGCAGTGGGGAAACGTAATTTTCAGGTTCTACTCTGCCCTTGATTTCAAAGAGAAGGGGGAAAAAAGTGACAATATAGCCCCTTCTTGATTATGTTTTGCTCATTTTCATACTAGCCTTACCCTGCATTTTCCTGGGTGCTCAGTCTTACTGGGCAACCTACACCACCAGAAAATTTGGACTTAAAGAGGTGGGACCAGAACAGAGATGGAAGAAGCAAAGGGGGGCATAGGTATTCCTTCCTTGCCACAGAGACTCATGGGCTTGTTGGGGGCTTCCTAAAATGTTTTGTGCAGGCTCCAGCCTGCTCTGCCACAGCCCAGGGGGACAGTCTCCTTCAGGGCAACTCTAAACTGGGCTGCATCCTTGTGACCACATTCTGGGGTTGCTGGGTACAAAAGATAGGGCCCTTCCCCTGGGGCCTTACCAGTAATCCTGCCCACGCCTGGGGTCCTGCTCCCTGCCTCTCCAGCCACGTGGGCTCCAAGGCTGCGGCCAATGAGGTGGGCATTGGAAGGTGAGTAGTTGTAGTCTGTCTGGAGAGGGGAGATTGTATTTTCAGGATTTTTTTTGTGTTGTGGTTTTTTTAACATGCCAACCTGATAGTGTCACTCCTCAGCTGAAAATCTTCTATGCCTCCCACTGCCCTCAGGATCGAACCCAAAGTCATTGTGAGAGTCCTCAGAGCTTTCCTAACTCATCATCTATTTTTCTAGACTATTCTCCAGTCAAACCCTTTGTTGAACTTTCAGGCCTTTGAATATGTCATAGTCTTTCCCCTCTGGGCCTAGTTTATTCTCCTCCCACTGTTTGTGCATCCCCCAAGCATTTGCCCAGCTGCAATTAATACAGCCTAGCCTTTAGCTCTCAACTTAGATGTCTCTTCGTGGGGAGACCTCCTTAATCACCCCCCACACCAGTCTGGATTAGCTGCTCCCCGTTTTGTTCCCATAAAGACTGTGCTCTCCCCATCAGAACCCCAAATAGATCACACTCTATTGTCATTGCAAGTCTTCACTGCAAGCTCTTTGAGAGCCTGGACCTCATTCATCCTCTTTACTTCCTCATGTGCTCCTGATATTGTGCTCCAAAAATACCAAAACAAACAAACAAACAAAAAACCCCCAAATCAAATAGAGTCATGAGGTGTTTGCAAATGTTGTTCTCAAGAGACATTCACATGAAGATACCTCATTTATTGGTCTACAGTGCCTCTTGTACAAATACCAAGGGTTTTGATTTCTGCAGGGGTACAGAAGTGGGTTATTTTGTAGACCCTCTAAATATAACACAGAAATGGCCAAGCCCTTTACCTAGTATAGAAAATAGTCATAAAGGATTACTGACTTAACTTAAAGAATTAAAGACTTAAAGAATTAGCTAAAATGAAAGACCAGAGTAGGAAAAAAACAACCAAAATAATTGTGGCAGAAGAAATTCCTCAACATCAACAGAATCCACATCAACAGGCCAACAGAGTTGGTACATTGCCAATTGCACATACTGCTCTTTGGCTCCAATTGTCTTCCCCTAGCAATGCTGTGTTTTGTCCCAAACAGAGCTCACCTGGTGTCATAGGTGGCCCCTGAAGCTAGATGGTCTGGGCCCAAAAGACAACACTTCTATTCACCTGCTCTATGACTTTTTGGGCAAACTAGTTAAGCTTCCTGGGCCTCCATTTCTTTATTGTAAATTGAAGATGATAATAAAAGCCCCCACCTCCTAAATGTTAGCAATTATTATTTTTTCTTCTACTGGTGTGTCATTATAAGGCAAGTTTCAGTTTTAGAAGTAAGATCCTGAAAGAAATGTCAATTCTTTCTAATTCTTCTTTAGTCCATAATTCCCAGCTTCATCTTTACCCAAGAGAGACCAGTAGGCACTGCTTTCCTCCTTGTGTGGCCCAGCTGGCTGACTCACCAAGAGGATTTTGAGCATCTGGGCCACCTGGGTGCCCACCACTCGCACGTTTGTTGGCAGCCTGTGTATAGGTGGTTTGGGAGCCCTTCCTCCAGTCCACACAGATGCAGTTCACCTCCTCCACCTTGAACATGTTCTGGTGTTGGGGAGATACCAGGGTGTTATCATGAAGGCATGGGAAACCCCATCCAGCGGGGCTCGGAAATGGCCACTTCTCTCTTCTCCTGGCTGGGGCACTGAGATAAACTAGACTCTATTAGGGAATCCTGTCATCAGGAGTTGTCCTTCAGGGCCAATGCTATGAGAAAGGCAAATCAATTCCCTCTCTAGCTTGCAGATTAATTAAAACC
The DNA here is from genome assembly GCA_004363605.1 of Indri indri. Classification (NCBI taxonomy): domain Eukaryota; kingdom Metazoa; phylum Chordata; class Mammalia; order Primates; family Indriidae; genus Indri; species Indri indri. Next base: position 44,392 of record RJWJ010010207.1, read on the forward strand.
TGGCCACTTTCTGGTTTTCTTCAACCAAATTCAATAAGGTTGATTAGGAAGGAAAAAACAATTGCATCATTAAAACAGCCCTATTTTGAAAAGGAAAGGCCTTAACTGAAATCTCCAGTGGCCAGTGTCTAAATGACCTTGTAGGTTTGACTGTGAGAGGTCCTTTCAGCCATTTGGCAATGGCCCAGCCTCCTGGGCATTTACTGAACTTCAAAGTGGGAGGGAAGCTTCACTACTTTTATAGTCAGGACAGCACAGTCTTTCATGGAGGAAACATGCTCTGCAGATATTTGAAAAATAGAACTGCAGTGATTTAAAAGAGATTGAGAAAGGAAAACTTCTTCCTGGATATCAAAGGAGCTGATATATCCTTAGGAGTTCTGTCAGGCAGTACGTATGACCAGCTTGAGTTTAAAATGGTACTTTGAATTTAAAATCCACTTGGAATCATTTCACATATCGGATGCTAATATGTGTGATCACATACACAGAGATACTGAGAGCTTTTCCTCAGGACTTTTATTTTCAAAGCAACCCTGAGGAATCTCTCATAACCCTGGAGAATTTGGGATATAACTGTATGAATAAGATGCTTATTAATGATAGGACAGGAAGGGTGACAAGTGAAATACCTAGTAAACCAAGGCCAAATGCAGAATGACTTTAATTTTCTGTGTTTGTAATTTTTCCTGTTGACATTACCGACAGACATTGTTGATATATGTGTGGAAGGCAGCCTCTTGGGGTAAATCGAAGGTGACAGAAAAATAGATTGAACCAGTGTACTCATGAACAGAAAGGATGATCGTATATTGTGCATGTATGTATTTGTGTATGTGTGTCTGTGTACGTGTGCACACGTCTGTGTGCACATGTGTGTCTCTGCACGTGTGTGCGCTCACGTGTGTATTCTTTTGTCGCCGTCCTTCTGACTAATATTACATGTAGGTGGGTGGGGCACTTTCTCTGCCAGTTTAGTCACCCAGTCTAGGTCTCTATATCTCAAATAAATGGTCATAGCAACACATCTCTGTCAGGAATGTGGGAAAGATTTGTACAAAAAGAACGTAATCCTTCATTTCTGGGAATACAGTGTACCCTCACTAAAAATGGAAGCAGAAGACATTGAGCCATGGTTTAAGCAGAAATGAGATAGTGGGAGTATTTTTCACATATTTTTCACATGTGGTTGCTTCAGCCTACAGATGTAGTTCAGAAACATTGAAAGGAATTTTTATTTTTGTAAAGAGAGACATTTTAATTATATAGAGTTACCCAATGTATAAGGATCTCCTGTTGTTGAACTCATTGTTGTGAGTGTGTAGAGCGAGGTGGAAACTTTAGTGGGAAGCTGTGGCTACAGCCGGCACAGGGATCAGAGTGGGCTCCTACCTGGCACGTGTCTGTCACCCAGCTCTCATCTCCCTTGTCTATGAAGCCGTGGATGATGAACCAGGTCTTCCTGTTCGTTTGAAAGTTTGATGCCTCAATCGTTGATGGATCCGAGAGGAGGAGAGTCTCTGACAAACACAGGAGTGCTGCATGTTTTCACAGCCCAGCCCTGCAGCCCTGTCTCTCCCCTTCCTCATCTCTGCCTGTCCCAGTGCCTTGACTCTTGAAAGCTTAGCACAAAGCCATCTCTTCCATGAAGCCCACTCCAATCTCCTTTTCTTTGCCCCATCTCCCTGGGCCAGTAACCCCTGCCTTCACTGGATCTGGACTGTGGCTCACAATCTTACCTTCCTTGTGGTTCTTGTTAAATAGTAAGCTCTTTGCCCCAGACCAGAATCACATAACAGCTAGAGGTCTGGCAAATGAGAGCCATGCATTCATTCAAACCAACATTTGCTGAAGACCTACTCAGACTAGGTCTGGCTAGCTCTGGGGGGGCAGCTGGAGGGATGTGGTGAGGAAGGGCACAATGGAGGAAGAGGGTACGAAGATAAGGAACCCGTGGTCTGCCAGGTGGGCACAGCCCCTCACCCAGTTACAGTGTTGTTAAAATGACAGAGGTCTCACTTGAAAGTTGTTTGGGTTTTCGTTGGTGTAGAGCAGGAAGCGAGTGCCGATCTTCTCAGGGCTCCAGGGTAGAATTTTCAAGGGCCTGATTGCAGTCCCGGCCCAGGGCTCAGTGTCAGAAAAGCACCTGAGGTCCTCATAGCAAATTTCTTTTCCTACAGAGAAAGGATGAATCTGCTCAAGGATTGCCTCCTGAGGCTGGGCTCTGAGATGTCACTGCTGTCCAGGCCTGGTCACTCTCCTGTCCAGGACAGTCTGAAGACAATGAGTGCACCCACCTTTGCCCCTCTCACTTTCTTCTTGGCTCCAGTGCCCCCCTACTGGCTTGGGACAAGTCCTGTTAAATCCCACAGGGACACCAATGGTGCCTTCACTTAGAACTACCCTCAAAACTTAGAAAGTTCTGAGTCCCATCCCTTGCTCTTCTGATATGTTTATTTCACTAATGTGATAACAGGCATTGATAAGTCAGTATGTTAAGCCAGGAAGTGTTTAATGCTTTACCTAGGAAAGTTGGCCGCGGGCACCCTGGGCATGAAGGCAGGCCAGTGGGGAGATGCTCTGAAGCGGGGCCCCCATCAGCTGCCCAGCCTACTCTTCCAGGCAGAGAGTGTCAGCCCCACCCGCCTCTCTCCAGAACCCAGGAGAAACTGGGAGCCCTGCCATGGCTAAAGCTTCCTCTCGCCAGTGCTGAGATCTTGGATTTAAGCCCTTCCCAAAGGCCAGGTGTGATGTTTCTTACCTTTGGCTGCTCCCAGCAGGAAAAGCGTGATTGTCCAGAAGATCAGCATCTGTAATAAATTCAAACATGCTCAGCCTCATCAGCCATTACCAGTGCAATGAGCAAAGACTCTCAGCACTTCAAGGCTGTTAGCTTTGCCTCTACTTCCCAGCAGGAAGCTGAAAGGAGTGGCAAAGGTGGCTTACCCTGTCCAGTGTGCCAGGTGTTCCTTCTCACTGGATCGAGTCCCCAGGTCTTTTTTATTTTTTTATATTCCAGCCTTATCATTTGGTCACTACTTCAAGAAAACAGCAGGTGATGATAGCACATGCTGTGTGCACTTAATGTTTTAATCTGCACAAATATACAAAAGAAGATTAATAGTAGTGGTCAAATCTTTTCACAAGTCTAGGAAGATGAAAGAATGCTTGGTTAAAGGGGGTAAAAAGTCAGTAACCTTGTACTTAATGTAACTATGCAGGCACTCATGAGCTGAAGGGGCCCTACTTTTCAATTTTTTTTTTTTTT
>RJWJ010010208.1:0-49808 GCA_004363605.1 Indri indri
GCTTTTTGTCCAGGTATTTCTAAAGAAGAGTTAACAGAGTGAGATGTGTCAATAATATATCATGCCATGTAAGAGAATGATGGTTGGGACAGCCTCATCCAGTCCCCCATGTTTCTCAGAGGGTGTGGAATGTCCCTCAGTGGTTTTGATGGCATCATGCAAAGGAGCATAGAAGCTGTAGCAGGAGGGAGGAGAGGTAAGGTTGTCAGGGCAGCCACGTGTCAGTCAAGGGATACCCTATCAGTAGAGGAGAGTGAGGACCACTAACCAGGACAAAAAAGGGACCTGATTATCTCTCTATGAGGGGTCCTCAGTACCAAGTGTGAGGGTGGGATGGGAACCAGATAAAATTGGATGCCACCCTCAAGGAAACCTTGGATAATATCTGTGCAAAACCACCCCATCAGCAGAGGCCACCAGCATCAGACAGAGCCAGATCAAAACAGAGCTTGGCCAGAGATATCTACCTATGTGGCCATCTATGTAAGGTGACCCCTGCCTGCCCCATGTCTCCTTCCTGCCCCCTACCACCCCAGAGGATGGAGATCTACATGAGGAGGAGAGATGGGCAAGGTGTGTGCATCTTTTCTCCTCTACTTCCAACATCCAAGGGTCACTGCTCAAGCCCGTACTGCAGGGAAGGGAGGGTGTCAGTTTTAACAGACTTTGAAATGGAACTGGACTCACAGTTAGCAAAAGTGACAAGAAAGTTATGGAATCAGCTGAATATGCTATTGAGAAACAGAAAATGGGGGACTTATCAGAGCATAGCTTGAAGCGGTAATTGGAAAAAATAAAACCGTTATATTCCACTGAGTTGAATCTCCTCGTTACATTGTTAAACTATTTCTGAGTCATTACCTGCGTATATTTGCCTGGTTAAGGACTAACTTTCTAATTTCAGAGGTGGGGTTAAATGCAGGCTCTTTTTTCTTTAAATAGTGGGCATTGATTAAGGAAGATGGATTGGTAAGCATAGGTAAAACCTAACCAAGCTTTTATTCTGCCTTCCAATGTCCCTTGTCCCAAAAGAGCCCCCCAAAGAAGATGGGGCTCCCAGCCAAAAGAAGAATAAAGTTCCTTCTCATTCTAAGCAGGATTTCATGCTCACAGATGGTAAAGAGAGGATGGAGTGATTCCAACTGCCTGTAATTTCCTAAGAAAATGAGGTCTTCTCCCTCCCGTCAGGGGAAAGGACAGCACAGGCATAGGTTTCAGAAGGTGTACCACCGCAGCATGGACTGGTGTGTGCCATTACCTTAGGCTATCGTGGAGAGACTGGGTATAGCCCTGAAGCTTAACAAGAGGGGCAAGCCCACTTCTTCATTTGTTAATGAATTCATTTAGCAGATGCTGAGCACCATAATGTGTCAGGCATTCTCTGCTTCACTGTTGGGATACATCAGTGAACAGTCAGAAAAATTCCTATTCTCGCAGAGCTCACATTGTAATGGGGGGTGGGGAGAAACAATAAACAGTGGAAATGTAATATATGGCTTTTGAATAAAGTGAGGGAGCAGCCTTTTCAGTTATCTTAAGGAAGAACATCTCAGACAGAGGCTCTGAGGCAGGAGCTTGCCTGGACTGTCTGAGGAACAATGAGGATGCCAGTGTGACTGGAATGGACTTGGAGTGGAGGGGCATTTGTAGACGATAAAGTCAGAGAGGTAAGGTGGGGCCACCTCAAGGACTCTGGCTTGGGCTGAGTGAAACTGAGAGCCATCTGAGGGTCTGGAGCAGAGGAGTAACACGATCTGAATTACATTTAAAAAGGATCATTCTGGCTACTACAAGAACACAAAGACAGACCCTAGGGACAGCCAGGGTGGATGTGAAGAAACTTAGTAGGAGGGTATGGCAATAATTCAGTTATGAGATTATGGGAACTTAGGCTGGAATAGTGAGAAATTGCCGGATTTGCATATTTTTTAATGTAGGGCCAGCACAATTTTCTAATAGATTATATCAGGGGTATGAGAGAAAGACGGAAATCATGAATGACTATACAATTTTTAGCCCAAGCAACTGAAATATGAAATTATCATCAATTTAGATAGGGAAGATTTCAGTGAAGTAGGCTTGAAGGAGTATATCAGGAGGTCAGTTTTGATCATGTTACATTTGAGATTCCCAGGAAAAGATGTTGAGTTGGCAGTTGAATACGTGAGTAGCAGTTAGGAAAATGGTCCAGGCTGGAGATAAAAATTTGGGAGTCACAGGCATATGGATAGTTTTTAAAGCCCAGAGACAAGATGAGATCACCAAGATGGGAGTGGGGGAAGTTAGAATAGACAGAGAAGTGGACCAAAGACTATGAAATGGGACACTGAAATGCTAAGAGGTCAGAGAAAAGAAGAGAAACCAACAAAGAAGATGGAGGAGGAAGCAGTGATTAGGAGACTAGCCAGTGGTGTGCTGGTAACTTTATAACAACCAGTTCACCAGAAAAAAAAATCTTTATATGCAGAGTTTTCTGATTTCCGTGGTGTAAATACTCCAACTGTAACCAATGCTAAGTTAACTAGTGGAGTTCTTAGGACATCTTAACATACATTCACTGATAGGGGAGAAGGGATGTTTCTGAGTTCGAAGATTAGAGCTCACTTTTTGTCCAGGTATCTCTAAAGAAGAGCTAACAGAGTGAGATGTGTCAATAATATATCATGCCATGTAAGAAAATGATGGTTGGGACAGCCTCATCCAGTCCCGAAATGACGTTCTTAAAAATTTAACGATCACTGGCTTTCATGAGCCAGTATTAGCCAGCTCCACCACACCACTTCTATGACTACTATGAACAACTATAAACCAATAAATATGAAATCCTAGTTAAAATGAATAACCTTGCAGTACATGGAAAATGACAAAATTGACACATGAAGAAATAGAAAAGTTTTATATACCAATTACCATTCAAAAAATTATAATTGCAATCAAAGCTCCTTCTTTCCTCCAAAAAAGCATCACACTCAGGTGGTTTTATATATGAGTTCTATCAAACTTTGAAGAATTGATAATCACTCTCTAATATAAGTTGTTCTACAAGAAAAAAGGAAAAGCTGTCCAACTGACTTTATAAGGATTGTATAATTTTGGTAATAACACTTAAAAATGGCAATATAAGATTTAAAAATTTACAGACCAATTTCACCTTTGAACATAAATACAAAATGCAAACAAAAATGTCAACTGCCTTATTTGGGGATCCTCCAAAAGCAGACCCTAAAATAAGGCTTCATGGGCAATGACTTATTTGGAAGGTCACCCAAGGAAACAACAGTATGTGAGTGGAGAAGTAAGAGAATAAAAGGAAGGAAGCAAATGCATTTTCAAACGGGTTACCACTTTGAGTAAGTTGAACTTAATCCATTGGGTTAGACTGAAAGCTAGTGTGGAACACATGCCTCAGCATTATCTCTTCTTGGGGCCATGGAAACTGGGTTCTTTACCCTCCTAGTTACACCAGTCATTGGTGGATGGCTGCCCCTGCCTGACACACACAGACAGAGGAAGCTCCAGTGACCAGACAAAACTCTGAGGGCAAGAACTGCCCATACTGGTGGTCAGCTTGACATGCACAAAAATGGTCCAAAATGAACAGATATGAACAAAACAAAAATAGCACCTACTACTTTAGCTAACTGAATTAATAGCATATTAAATAGAATATTATCATGCTCAAGTAGGATTTAACACAGGAATGCAGTGAACATTTAAAAAGCTGTCAATGTGGGGGGTTTTGTTTGTTTTTGTTTAAATTAGTTTTTGTAGAGACAAGGGCTGTCTGTGTTGCCCAGGCTGGTCTCAAACTCCTGGGCTCAAGCAATCCTCCTGCCTTGGCCTCCCAAAGTGCTGGAATTACAGGTGTGAGCCACCATTTATACCACATTATAGCACTACATGTGAAAACCCACACAGTTATCTCAGTAGAGGCAGAAAAGTTATTTGATAAAGTCAACACCTATTTATGATTTTTAAAAAAGCTTTTAAGAAAAGAAGAGAGAACTTAACTTCCTTTTGGAACAGCCTACATGCATAGATACACATTCCCTTTACTCTTCTTTGCCAACTGGCCAGATGCCATGTGAGCAGCTTCACACGATAGTGTCAAGAAGCTATCCATCATTGCCTTGATCATTCGTGTCAAGAAAGCTTGTAATAAACTGACGCCCTTCCTTATTAAGACTGTCTATGACAAAAAATGATGCATTCTTAGGCCAAGCAAAATTATTAGGAACCTTCATCGCTCTCATGTGATGGCCGGAGTATATGCTCTCTTTTCTGTACCTAATTCATAGGGTTGTTTTGAGAATTAAATTAGAAAAGGCCTTTCAAAAATACCCAGAATCTGGCCATTTCTTACTAAATCTATTACTCCCACACTGATGTAAATGACCATCATTTCTCATTTGACATATAGTCAAAGTGTCAAACCAAATCAATAGTGAAAGAACATGCTATTTAGAAAATGATACTGGAGAAAAAACATCAATACGTTTAGAAAATTAAGTGGAATCTCTACTTCTCACTACATTTTTTAAAGAACCAAAACAATAAATTGCATAATTTTATTTATATAAAGTGCACAAAGCAAAACTAAAAGATGTTAAAAGTAAAGATAGTTGCAGTGATGGTTTTAAAAATTTGTCCACAAATTCTTTGATATTCCTGCCTTCAAGATACTTCTCTTCCCCTTCAGTGTGGCCTGTACTTAGAGAATAGCTTCTAATAGATAGAATGAAATGAACATGACAGTGTGCAACTCAGAGCCTAGGTCACAAAAAGGCACTATGGTGCCTCTCTGTCTGTCTATCCATCCATCCAACCATCTATCCACCTATTTATCCCTCTCTTCCCCCACCCTGGGGAAGTTAGCTATCATGTTGCGAGCAGCCCCAGGAAAAGGCCTATGTGGTGAAATACTAAGGCCTCCTACAAGAGCCAGTGAGGAAGGGAGGATTCTAGACAACAGCCCTATGAGTGAGCCTTCTTGGAAGCAGATCCTCCAGTTTTAATAAAGCCTTCAGATAACTACAGCCCTGGCCAGCAACTTGACTGCAATCTTGTGAGAGACCGAGCTAAGCTGTTCCTGGATCCCTGACACTCAGAAACTGTGCATTAATAACTGTTTTTTTATTTTAAGGTGCTAAGTTTGGGACAATTTGTTATGCAGAGATATATGACTTATGCAACAATTTTAGGAAAGAAGGGGGGGTCCTTAAAGAAAAGGGAGCAAAAGAGAGGCATATATTTGTTTTGCTCTATTTCTTGTCCTGGAGGATGAACATAGGAGTGTTCATTTTGTGGTAAATCATCAAGTCGTACACTTATAATTTGCGTTAAATTTTATATCTATATTTCTGTAAAAACCCAGCCTGAAACTTTTGCTAAATTCAACTACATCATACAAAATATTTTTGTTCATTAGAAAGACACTAAAAACAAAATTGAAAGATTGGTGATTGTCTAGGAAAAGATATTTATAATGTCCAAGACTGAGAATAGATTAATATCTAAAATGCACAAAGAATTCTTCAAGAAAGGCAAGCAAATAGGAAAGTGGTCAAATAATAATAGTGGTCACAGTAAAGGAAACACAATGAGTTAACAACTACATAAAGAAATGTTTAACCTCACCAGTAATCAGAGAAGTTCAAATAAAACAATAGAAAGATACTACTTTACACACACCTTATTGGCAAAAAATGGAAAAGTAGATAATATCAAGTGCTGCTGAGGATGTGTGAAAACAGAAACCCTGTTGCTTTGCTAGTGGAAATGCAAGGTAGTGCAGCCATTCTGGAAAGCAAGCAAACTTTCAGAAACTGTGAGATAATAGCTTTTTTATTTTAAGCCACTAAGTTTGGGATAACTTGTTATGCAGAAATACATGACTTGTGCAGTAATTTTAGGAACGAAAGGGGGATTCATAAAGGAAAGGGAGCAAAAGAGAGGCATACGTCTGCTTGTATTCTAGAACTCTGTAATTCCATTCCTGGATATATACCCACAGAAACTCTCATATAAGTGCACAAGGAAACTCGTAATTGAATATTAATTGAGTGTGGTAACAGTAAAGAACAGAGAAGCACCACCAGAGGATTTCCTAAGTAAAATGCAGTATATACATAAAAAGGAAATCTATGCAGACATCTGATAGAATGAACTACATCTGCATATTGCAATGAAAATAAAACTCAAATAATTCTGAGCTTTAAAACAAGAAACAAAGTGATATTTCTGACCAAATACCATTTCTGTACATTTAAAACTCACACACAATAGTATGTACTTTCACTTATATACATATGTATAAATAAGCATATGAATTGTGAAATAAACATTCACAAAACAAGCAAGAATAGGTGCCTTTGAGTGAAGAAGGAGAGTCGGGTTGGATTGGAAGAAGTAGGGAGAAAATAATGCAATAAAGTATTAAAACGGAAAGGTTTTCTATGAACCAATGACAATGGTGAGACATCAACTTAGGGGTAGGTAGGATGAACTGAATTCTGTACCTTAGAGTGCAAAAGAAGAAAAGGAAATCCAAGAAGGGTGAATAATCCATTCCTAGACTACCCTGGATAGGAAACTAGCTTCAAAGCCCTCAAGGGCTCATTGTCCGACTGCCCAGCTTCCACCATATACCTACCAGTCAGCTTCTTTTCCGACAAGAATTAAAGAAAAATAAAGGTGCTCTGGTCTTCTTACCTGCAATGATACTGTATTGGCTCCCGTCAAGAGATAATGCCTTTTACTTCTCTGCCCCCACACCTGTTCCCAGGAGGAAAAAATTCATTACTGGAAATAGTAATATTTAATTTTAATAACTACCATTTATGGGGCACCTACTATTTGTCAAGAACTATGTTGGCACTTTACATGTGTTATGCCAGTAAATCCTCACTACAATTTTCCAAATTAAGCCTCTTACCCCATTTTATAGATTAGCAAACCAATGTTCAGAGAATTAATTAATTTCCCCAAAATTGTACAGCTGGCAAATAAATGAACCTAGCTTCCAGGTCTCTCTGGAGCTGAGTTCCAGGTCTGTCTGGCTTTCTGCTACACTATGCTGACTCCCCACTGGTCTTAGGAAAAGGAACAAAAATGAGCTCTTTGAGACAGAAAAATAGTGACATCATGTGACTCGGGGATGGAAAGCAGCCCATGAATAAACACAGTTTTTTTAAGTGTGTCTCCAGAATTGGTGCATTTGTAAAGACGGTCTTGACCGCAACAATGAGAACGGCTGCTGGGAAAGTGGGACCACGAACAGCTGGTGTACTGCGTGTTTCCAGACCCCCACCCATTAGCTGCATACACACGTCCATGGCATTTGCTGCGTCAGGACATGGCGACAGAGAGCACCTCTGCTCACTGTGCTATTCCCACACTAGTATGGGGGCCCTTCCCTGGAGCCAGTGAATCGTATAAGGAATTAGGCTATGAAGGACCCGTGCTCTGTCTCTGCTGAGTGCTCATCAACACTTCTATCTCCAATTGTTAAAATAAAGCCTGCCCACCCTTTGCCCAGCCTGCCCACTAGATAAATATCTTCATCCACCACCACCACCAGTTTTAGAAATCAGTACTGTCTGTTCACTTAATCTACTCTTCCTGCCCAGAAATATCTCTTCCAGCACCACAGACAGAAACTGTTTGGGTGCATGGGTGGGGGACCTGCCATTCTAACAGCCATACCATGTTTAAGGAAAATGTCTTCGGCTGATAAAAAAGGGACTTGTAAATATTGCCTGGAATATTGTCTGACCATTCCTGACAAATTGACCAACCCTTGCACTATTTCCAGGCCAGTTCATGGAATGAAAGCAGTAAACACTAATTGTTGGTTTAGACAATCCCTGATTCTCTTAGAGTTTTCCAGCAGTACGTACCACAGTGAACTGCAATTTTTAGTTAACTTCTCTGCCTCCCCCATTAGACAGTAAGCTTCTGGAAGGCAGAGATTATATCTTCTACCTGTTTATTTCTAGTAACCAGCATGGCACTGGGCACATAAAGGCTGTATAAATGGTTGCTTAAATAAATGAGAACTAGAGCCTGATGATGAGTCTAAACAAAAACCTAGAGGATGCACAAGGCTTCAAAACTAAAATCAAGGGCTAAATTCTGCTATCGCTTCTCTTGGCTTCTTCCCCTACTCCAAGCCTTCCCCATCCCATTCAGTCAGGTTACCATCTTAAATCAAAAGAAGAATCATAAAACAATTATTTTTATACTCTAAAAATACGATCTAAAAACTGACCATGGCTGGAAAGATGGGGAAAGGGAATCTCTACAGGCCAGTAGCTAAAGAAGGATGATCTCACTCAAGGTAATGTCAACTCCCAAAATGGAAAGAGGAATCAGAGGAAGAAACAAAAGCATGCAAGAAGTGCCCGGTGAAAAATGCCAGGAGATTGTCCAAAGCCAAAAGTGCCACAAGCAGGTACTGAAGTAAAACACAGAGGAGAGATTTAAAGTTGGTAAGATGGAAGCAAGAGCAAGCATGAGTGAAAGTCATTATCTCTGAACATGGAGGAATGAAGGAGAGTACAAGTCATACTCCCTTCGTGGATGCTACATATCAAGGTAGTTTAAAAGAAACTGAACACGAATCCCTCTTAATGTAATTTTTCCAGAAAAAAATTTCACAAATACCCCTCTGGCATAAACACAGACAATTTATAATCAAAGCACTTAGTCACTTCTGCCATCACTGAGTGGCTCCAGACATAATTTAACAGCAATTTGAATTTAATATGACTTAAGATGTTTTAAGAACTGTTCGGTTCGTTTTACAACAGCACAGAAGTGCTCTGCTCCAAAATGATGCGCTTTTCCGTGAAAACTCGGTGCTGAAGTATTAAATGATTCACAAACTCTGATGCATACTGTTGCAGAGTAAAGCAACATGGAAAAAGAAATTGCACTCATTTTTCAGAAATTCACAGTCTCTCATGCATGCTCTTATTTTTCACCTATTCATCTGTGAAATGAATCAAAAACATGATAATTTAACTGGAAGAGAATTTTAGTTTATTGAAAGTCTCCACTGAAAGAGAACAATTTGTTGCATGGGCATAAGGAAGCTCTGACAGGTCAATCATTTGAGTGGCCGTGACTTCCCGTAGTGATGTCAACGCTACTGACAAACAATCACTGGTGATCAGAGAGGACCACCTGAGTAAAATGTTCTATGGCTAGTAAAACATGTTTAAAATAAGAATGGCTTAAAGGATTTATACACTAATTTTTCTCTCACATAAAGGAAGACTCCAGGTAGGAAGTCCAGGCTGGAAATGGCAACCTAAAACCATGAAGGACCCAGGGACCTTCTGTCTCTCTGTTTCATTATCCTCAGTTCCTGGTCTTTGTTCTCAAGATCACCTTTTCATCCAGAATGGCTGACTGGGCTCTAATGATCACATCAAAATTGAAGGTAGAAAGCAAGATAAAACAGAGAAAGACCAAAAAAAAAGTCCCAAAGCTGTCAGTTCATCTTTTAAGGAGATTTCTCAAAAGCAAAGTAGCCAAGAAGCATAGACTTCATCTGGCACTTTTCCAACTAGAACAAAAAGGAGGTATCGTTACTAAGGAAAGAGAAAATTAATATCATGTACCTGCGTAGCCCTCATTATTTGGATAAGAAAAATAAAGCTTAAACTGGCTAGCTGGCTTGCTCGACTTCAAACAACTGGTAAAAATAGATCCCAGATTAGTGTCATGAGCATCCATTCCTTTCTTTGTCTTGTCCTCCTAAAAGAACTTTGATTTTCTTCAGGTATTCACTCCCCCCACACACAGAGACTTTATATTGACAGAAAGAATCCACACATCTAGCCCCAGAGGGAGGCTTGACTCATTTAAAGGCCATCCCATCTCCCTTGCTATGATTGGCTCTAGACTAATCACATGAAGTCACCTGTGTCAATTAGATGAAAGAAGTTGTTTTCCCATGGCTTCTAGAAATGTTCTTCCTTGATCTTCTGGGAGGAGGTACCTGGAAGTAATACTTGGTCTCCCTCTGTCTGATCTCACTAGTAGACATGTGAGGTCTAATTCTAGGGCAACCCCTCAACACCAGCATGAAACCAACATGCAGGGAGGAAAGAAGAACCAAGAAAACAGCATGAAAACAAAGGTGGAGTGAATGGATTAAGTTAACATAGTGGTCTGCCCTACCTCTGGATTCCAGGCAAATTTCCTTGTTCTTTAAGATGATTTGAGCTTGGTGGCTCTTTTTGTGAGTTCGTGAGACACACCTGGTTTGACACTGGTCTCCCTTGCTTGCCTCCACCATCCTGAAATCTTCCTCTTCTTTTTGTACTGGAAGCCCTACTGTTAACATCCTGACTGCACTTTGAAAATAACATGCAAAATGCCACGTAAGTAATAATAATTTTCTTGCTTGAATTTAGGCTAACTCTAAGGGTACTTTCATATTTAGCTATTCACCATAGTAACTATAATAAAGTTTCCCCTTTTATTCTGCTTTCACAAGTATCCATGTTTTCTTTCTCTACCAAAGTCTGGTATAACAGTAATAAGGGTCACAGCATGTCTTCTCTACCTCAACAATCATGTCAGCTTTGCCGCTTGACACAGATCTGGCATCTCTTGACTTCCCCTGGATTAAGTCTGAATATATTCCTCATTGTGTCTGATCTTCAGCTCCTATACCATGTCAGCTGTTTGCTTAAATTGTTACTTTCTAGTACATATTTACGGTAGCAATCTAATCAGCTGAAACTGATACTGCTCCATTTGGGAGGAGTTTCCATCACAAATACTATATTGCAGCTTGAGTGAACATGCCGTGGCCAAAGTCCACCAACAGATTAACATCTATCAGTGACTGGCTTTTCAGAATTGTACACAAGCTGTCTTTACTGATGGCTGTTTACACATCCAACAGTGTTTGTTGATACCAATGCTCATCATTACTGAACATTTTAAAGCCTTTTTGGTTGTGCTAAATATTTTTGTGATTGATAGTTAAATAAAGAACAGGCCATTAGAGGATGTAAGCACATGTATCAACAGGTGCACAAATATTGATGAGAGAGTTATAAATGAATTTTATTAATAGTTAATGGACATCTGCTATAACAGAGTATGCATAAATAGGTTATAGTGGCTATAATAGAACGTATTCATTTATATCAAGATTGAAGAAAGCATTTGATGCAATATTTATTAATAGGGGAAGAAATTAGCAAATTTGCTCAAAACAGACCTGTTTACACCTCAGTTATCAATGTAGCTTCCTATAGTCATAACTGCCTATAAAACACAATGTACTTCAATCTCAGATGTAATAATACATTATATATTTGGACTTTGCTCTCTGAGATCTGTTCTTACTCAATAGTTTTAAACAGCGACTATTTTTATAAAGGTAGAGTGTAGTACGCTTAAAAATAGTAACATTTGGGTAGTAAACGTTAGTTAATTTGTTACAAGCTATTATCAGTTTTACAACTGTAGCCTAATTTGGTTCTTTATTCAAAACATACACTACATATTACATATAAGGGGAGAAACATAAAATATTAAAACCTAAAGGCAACTGAGCAATTATCTAGTGCAAATCCCTAATTTCCCAGAAAAAGAAGTCGAAGCCAGGGAGGTTAAGTGATTTGCCCAAGCTTGTGAAAATACTTTGGAATAAACACATTCTAATTCTTAGCCTATCATCTTTCTACCGAACCTCACAGTATTGAGTAATTACCATTGCTTATAAATGTTTGCAGTCACCCTTAACAATCATTTGCACGATAACTATGGCTTTTATGAGAGTACAAAGTCTACTCGGAATTCCCAGTTGGATTGAGATCTCTGTAGTATTTCCATGTCCAGAAACGAAGTTCTCAAGTTCAAACTATAAAAATGTCTAATGATAAGAGTTTGTGCCATGAATACAGATTTCAAAGAATTAAAATAGAACAAAACACATTTAGCACTAAAGCCAAATATGAATGTTTTTCAGCCTATGTCTGATGGTTCAGAGGCACTAGCTATGTTTTAGGAGGCATCATTACAGATGCTAACACTGAACTATTATTTATGGTTGCACTGGCTAGTAGAAATATCTTCCATATAAAGATCAAAATTGATATTCCACATTTCTAAGGACCATTAAATTTTCTTGAATTAAAAAATTAAGGATAGCGATATTTCTAAAAAGATGTCTTATAAATTTTTTACAAGGTAAAAGCTAGAGTTATAAATTGACATATTGATAACTAAATGGATGGCTACCTGTTTGTATTTTATATCCAAATCATTCTGGTAATAGAAATCAATTTTAGAACATAGAGCCAAACATCCTAAGATACTTAAGGAGATTCAGAAATCACCACCTGGCTTTAAATATCTTAGTGTCATCTCTAAATCATCTTTTCTAGGATTAAGAATATAAAGAAAGATGCCTATAGTCCCAGCTACTCTGGAGGCCGAGGTAGGAGGACTGCTTGAACCCAGGAGTTTGAGGCTACAGTGAGCTATGATGGAGCCACTGCACTCCAGCCTGGGTGACAAAGCAAGACCCCGTCGCTCTTAAAAAAAAAAAAAAAAGAATATAAAGAATGCTATTCAAGGTATTTATAGACTTCTAAAGCATAGAAAAGAAAGCTTCAGAGATAAGGTCTTCCTATTATTATCCACTTGTAAATTTACTAGTTACTGCAGGCAGCCAGGGAAGTTACCATTTAGTAAGCAAATACTATCAGCCAGATATCATCTGGCACTGTATAGACACCAGGTTATATAACCATCTCACAAATATTATGAGATCAATGCTATTATCCTGTTTGTGTTATGAAAAAACTGAGGATCAAAGAGGTTAATGATTGGCTCAAGGTTACATGGCAAGTTGGTGTCTGTCTGTTCCAAAGTTCATGCTTTTTACCTCTGCATATTCCAAGGGGAATAATTAGTACAGTACCTTGTACTGCAGAGCATGATCTCTCCCCACATGACACTGTCCTGGAATACTGAAAATGTTTCTAAAAATAACTCCGCTGATCACAGAGGCATCCATCTGGTCTTTCTCCAGCTATTCCAAAGTCATTGTTTTCTGTGCTCAGCACCATATATCTCAAAGCCACTGCTGCTGCTTTTTTTCTGCAACTGGAGACTTGGGATAGAACATTTTCCAAAGCAAATCTGCTGTTCTGGGTGATTGCTCTGAAATCTCTATTCCTTATTAAATGACGCCAGCCATAAAAAAAATAGTACTAACATTTTCATTGTAAGCTAGAAAAAAACTACTAAATTCATGGTCTTTTCTTTTATAATAACAACCTTGTGAGGTAAATAAGGTAAATATTATTTTAATTCCACTGATCCAATGAGAGAGGCTAAGTTTCAGATATGAGATATGGGACTTGCCCAGAGTCATAGACAGGATATGGCAGAGCCACGCCTTAAACAATGAATGCCAAATCCAGTGATCTTTCCCAGCCTTCTCCTACAAATGGCCCAAGTCTGCCTGAAATCCTTTGTAGAATGAGGATAAACCGATAATATGTCAACGTAGATGGGAAAGAGAGAGAGAAAGAGAATACGATGATACAATCCCACTCTGGTGGGCTTTGTTTGAAGTTGCCTCCCCAATATCCAACTCCCATTCCTTGGTAACCACCCGTTTCTCTCAGCACCCATATGTTTGAGGGGAAGCTAATCTCATCTGGCTTCTGGGGTAAGTAGACAATTATCAGCATAATTCAAACATCTGGTTAGAGCTTTTGGGCAGGAAAGGGTATATGACCTAATCCAAGTCAACAGGACTGGAGAGGATGTTTTCTTGGGGCTCATGGGAAACAAAGGCCTACTCTCTCCTTCTGGATGGCATATGGGGAAGATGTGGAGCCTGGAACTAGTCTAGCCATTCTGGCACCATGAAAAGTAGTTCTTTTTGATGACTGTGATAAGCCCTGAATCAAACAAACCCTGAACCCTGCCCTACATATGATCTACAGTATCTGTCTACCTATCTAACCATCCTTGTCCTAAAAGAGAATCCAAGGCAGACGTGGGGTTATAAGAGCCAATAAATCCCCTTTATTTTCAGGTCAGTTTGAGTTGGGTTTTCCTTCACTTGCAAGCAAATGCATTCCCACTCATACATGTAAACACACTTTTATACATTTTTGGATAAAAATGAATTACCTAGTGCTCAGTGGTAGTTACAACTAAGTCATCCCAATGCCACTGCCCTTGAACATAAATAACTTGGCATCTGGTCCATTGCCTTCTGCCACTGTTCAGATTGACAGCTAGAAACAACTTGCCAGTCTTCTTCCTTCAAGCAGCCCTTTCTTCTGCTAATTCTTATGCCATTAAAATAAAACATTTTCATGAAGGTGAAATTAATTAGCACACTTAACATCTTCATTAAGAGTTTTTGGGTCCAGCAAGGTGACAGGTTGAGCTAAGGGAAGCTGAGAATCAGGTATGATATTTTGACAACTAATGAATGACAAGAAGACTGATGTCTGGGTCATTGTATAATTGACTTCAGTTGATGATGGCATCTAAGAGCTGATAAGATGCTATGTGGAGGAAAAAAACTTGATGAAGTTTAAAGCATTGAACAAATGCAAAGTGGTACTATTAAGAAGAAATGTATTCACTGTTATTGTCAATATGGCAGTTTCTAGGGGTGTCAGAAATCAGGCAATACATTTTTTGTCCTTATTTACAAATAACTTTAATGAAGTCAAGTATGAATCTCTAAGCACAAGACTATGATTATTACATGAAGTGATTTGGGGATTGGATCACCTAAGTTGGGCATTTTACTCAAGAAAAAAAAGAATTCTATGGTCAATAAAGTTTGGAAAATTCTCCATTGTTTTCACCTGCTTAGAATCTATTTCTTTTTCTTCTGGTAACAGTGTGCCAACCACATTCCCAGTCCGTGCGGTTTATGGGGTACTAACTCCACCTCCCGGAACTATGGTGGGCATAGGGCATAAACCAGACAATTATCATATTCCATTTCCCTAAACTTAGTGATGGCTTAAGTAATGGGCAAATGACCCCAGTCAGTCCAGTGAGAGTCACCTCTGGTACTTGTGCTAGAACTGTTGGAAAAGAGGTAGTCTCTTTCCACTGGGGTTGTTAATCTGGTTTTTAAAAAAGTGAGCCTGGCCAGGCAGGGTGGCTCATGCCTGTAATCCCAGAACTTTGGGAGGCCAAGACAGGAGGATTCCTTGAGGTCAGGTGTTCAAGATTAGCCTGAGCAACATAGCGAGGCCCTGTCTCTACAAAAAAATTTAAAAATTAGCCAGGCATGGCGGTGCATGCCTATAGTCCTAGCTTCTTGGGAGGCTAAGGTAAGAGAATTACTTAAACCTCGGAATTTGAGGTTTCAGTGAGCTATGATGACACCACTGCACTCTAGCCTGGGCAATAGAGCAAGACACTTTCTCAAAAAATGAAAAAAGTGAGCCCAGAGCCATTGGTGGTCATTTGCCACTTAAGAAGAGAGCTAGGCTAAGGATGCAGCTAACTCAGAAACAAACAGAGCTGAAAGATGAAGACAGACACCTCATGATGTTTTTTCAGCACCTGGACCCAGCTGTGCCTGAAGTCCCTGACTTTTCAGATACATGTGCCTTCCACTTAGAAGGCCAAACACAGGGAAGACTAAAAAGGCCAGGCCACAGCCACAATTCCCTTACTGGGCAATCAATTATAGACCACAGCAAGATCTGCAAACTGCTGGGCACCACTTGCCTCTCACAGGTCCGTGTACTCTTCATTCATATACATCATCCCAGGGTGCACACCACAGAAGGATTTCTCAGTTCTATTAAGCAACTCGGGGTTTTAAGCAGTTCTGTTCCTCCTCTCTTTTCTTTTATCTCAAAGCCCCAGCCTGCCCACTATACACATAGTAGACTTTTCAGGAAATATTTTTTTGAAGTTTGTTGAACAGATTTTCCATAGGGAAACTGTTCAGAAGTTCTTTCTGGAGAATGCATAGGTCAGATTTTGCCTTTAATTTAGTCATTCAGAGTTTATTTTGACTAAAATAGTCAACCAATGACTGAGATCTCTGACCGTCCTGAACAGTGTCTGCTGCCCAGTCAGCACCCAATAAGTGTTAGCCATTATAAGTTTTATTTTTAGAAGTCTCTTGGATTCACACCATTTAGGATAGCCTTTATAGTGGTTATTTTTATTTAAAAAAACTGAAAATAACAAAAAATAACAAACGTTGGCGAGGATGTGGAGAAATTGGAGCCCTTGGGCATTGCTGGTGGGGAATGTAAAATAGTTCAGCCACTGTGGAAAAGAATATGGCAGTAGATATTAACTCAAAATATTAACTGTAGAATAACCATATGATTGAGACACTCCACTTTCAGGTATAGACCTAAAAGAACTGAAAGCAGAGTCTCAAGGAGATATTTATACACTCATGTTCATAGCAGCATTATTCACAATAGCTAAAATGTATAAGTAACCCAAGTGTCCCTCAATGGATGAATGAATAAACAAAATGTAGTATACACAGACAATGGAATATTATTCAGCTTTAAAAAGGAAGAACATTCTGACACATGCTACATACTGCATGGATGAATCTTGAAAACATCATGCTAAGTGAAACAAGCCAGTCACAAAAGGACAAATACTGTATGATTCCACTTATATGAGATATCTAGAATAGTGAAGTTCATAGAGACAAGAAAGTAAAATAGTAGCTAGCAGGGGCCAGGGGAGGAGAAGGGAGAGTTATTGTTTAAAGGGTATAGATCTCAGATTGAGATGAATTCTGGAGATGGATAGTAGTGATGGTTGCATAACAATGTGAACGTACTTAATGCCACTGAATTGTACACTTTATGATATGTATATTTTACCACAAGGAAGTGTAAAAAAAAAAAAAAGTCTTCTACCCTTCTTGATCAGGCTGAAATCTCTCTCTCTCTCACACACACACAGCCCCCAACACACACTCACAGGCCCACACACGCAATGGTTTTTTTTTTATTTGCGTCTTCTCCAGTTCTTTCAGGTAAGCATTTCCTCCAACAAAGGTCCTAAAACAGCCCTAGTCTCATTAGGTGAAGCTTCAGACCACAATAATCATTTCCATATCTCACATTGTTGGCAGTTACGTTACCATCCCTTCTCCAACTCACCCCAACATAAACACAATAATATACAATTTTGGATTCCTTCATCTTGTAATTCACTTACTAGATATGAGAAAAAAGCCAAATTCTCAAACCATTCGGTGCTACTCCCTTGACTAGACATGTGCCTTCTCACAGCCAGAGATCACATCTCGATTCTGAGCAGGGCAAACAGTTTACTGCTGCTCTTTCACACTGACCCCTTTTCTCTTGTTTGATGAGGACTCCTAACCAACTGAAAGCATTACCATGTATGGGATAGCCCCAGTTTCATGCAGAGCTCATTTATTATAGCAAATAATCAGAGATGTTAAAGCTACTTACAGAATTCAAAGGAGATGGGCGCTTGCTTGTTAAACCAGCCATTGTCAGCATCTGCTCTGGACAAAACAATTATAGTCTTTAAGCTATTGTGAGATGGGATTAAGTTTGCCTCATTTCCCGTTATAGCTTAAAGTGCTTCTTCTGATGATACATGAATTGGTACAAATGTTCCCAGCACTAAACATAGTGAAAAGAGCAGCAGCTGATTCAGCCAGTGTAGAAGGCTTAGGGTAGGGGGAGCAGGAAGGAAGCCATAGACATCGTGGCACTGTCGTCATCATCATCACCTTATCTTCAAATTAGAAGGCAGAGATTCCAGAGAACATGCAGAGAAGCACAAGACTGGCAACAGACCTTGTGGATGAAGCAAGCCATGGCAATGCTTGTTAGGGGGAGGTAAGGGCAAGGGGAGCTATCCTTATTTCTTATAACAGCATTATCCGTGAAATAGGTGCCTCCTATTTGATCACCATCTTCACAGAAGATGAATCCTCTACTGAATACTGACATATAGCATAGATGAAAACAAGAAAAAATTCAATATGTTTCCTCTGTAATAACATAGGGCTTGGCTAGACGATTAAAAACAGGATTTGCAGGGGCAGAGCTGGAAAGCAGTGAGCCAGTTCAGAATTTGGTCCAAGAGGCCAGCCATGTTTCAAGATTTGGAGGTTCGCTAGAAACTGCCCCAAGTCACATGAGAAAGATGTCCCAGACCAGGCTGAACACAGAGTTCTTAAAGGCCAGAGTCCAGAGTGATTGGCCAACCTGAAGACAGAGGGCCACAGGCAGCAGTGACTCAGGTGGAATGACAGACCCCTCCCAGCAGGACATACTGGTTTTTGCTTTCAGTCTTCTTAAAGGCATTTCTGGTACCTGACACAATGAGACTTAAGGAACCTTAGGGCAAGGATGATTAAACACTACGACATTTTGTGGAAGGAGAAAGAGTGGGCTACTCACGCTGTGAACTCTCCCTCCTTGCGGATTCTGAAAACAGACATCCTGGTTGATGGTTTAGACTTTTCCCAGCTGGGACCTGGAGGAGATAAAGACTGGAACGTCATTCCTTTTCTAAATTGTCTCATCACTTCCATCTAATGTGCTGGAATGCTTTGCGAGTCTTTGGTCTTCTTAAGAGCTTTAAGAAATGAGTAAATGGAATGAAATATTCTCATTTTCTAAAAGTCATTGAATTAAACAGGGGAAAGCTTACACGCAGCAGGTGAACACATATCTTTAAAAGGCTGACAATAATCACTGTTTTACATGATGGATGCTTACTCAGAGGGTAGTGATTTTCCTGCCCATCTCATAAAGGAAATCTGCTGTGGGCATAATTGACCCACTACCAGTATAATCCATTATCCACTTGGTGGCATTTGCATGGGCTGCCGAGACTGGAGCAAGCTAACAATCCCCTCAGAGTGAGCATCATTTCTTTCCCTCCAATTCTCTCTGTGCTTACTGATATTTTTGTTTTGTATTCAAAGCTGCAGTGCTGGCTGCTACATCAGAATGCGACCCTTCTTACATGTAAAGGTGGCTAAAAAGACTATCCTTTGACCTGTGGTCATTCCTCCATTACCTATTGTTGTAATGGATCATTGGTCGGTGGCAATGGCAAAAAAAAAAAATGAAGTCCATACTGCCTAAGGCTCAGGGACTCTGCCGTGGATCCAGGGACTCCTTTATTCAGCCTATAATTGAGCTGTTACCCTCCTGATTGCTGCACTGGGGGTGGCTGCTCTCCAGAACTATTCCCCAGCATGTCCCAGGAAAACCACTCAACTCCTGGCTTGTAGACTTGAGTCTATAGAAGAGCTGTTAGAAGAAATCTCTTCCCATTCCCTCATTTTCGTGAACCACAAATGGAAACTGCCATGTCAGAGCTCACTCAAGTAGATAAAAGCTGAGCCTCTTTAGTCCCCTCATATCCATCTTATTGTTAATAACATGGAAAATAGCCATCAATATTGAGCAACAGTATGTGCCAGATACTTTAGGTATATTATTTTCAATCTTTACTGCAATTCTGCAGTTGGGCACTATTATCCCCTTTCAGAGGTTGTAATACTGAGTCTCAAAAAACTTGAATGATTTGCCAAATACCACATCACTAATACGTAATTGAGTTTGGATACAAACCCACGTTTATTTGGCTCCCTGCTTCTCACCATGACTTAGTACATGGGACAATTCTAGACGCCACTGCTCTCAGGCTCCAGAGAAAGACTTCCCAACATCCACACTAGCCTTAACTATCATGTCCTCCCAAGCCCAGCACAAGATAAACTTCTAAGCATCTGTCCCCTTCTATACTGTGATATATGTCCCTTAATACTTTGTAAAGTCTTCCTAATGTTCATTATAGGTTTTTCATTGTGGGATTGGAATGTATGTTTTCTCATAGCCTTAGACTATTTATTTCATTTCAACCATTGCCCTTAAGGGCAGTACATGGAGTCCTATAGAGAGATGTTATCATGTGGTAAAAAAGAATGGGGAAGGGGATTAACCTGCGGGGTGATGAGGACTCATGAGTACGTCTCCCCTCAGTGGAAGACTGTGGCACCCCGTGGAGTAGCCTGTGGGATCAGGATGTTTCAGCTGTTTGTCTGCACATGCCTAATACACAAAGCCGAGTCTCAGGAATTCCAAGGTCAGTGTGAAGAGGTGGTCCAGTCTTCAGGACCAATGCTGCCTTGCTCTCTAAGAGTGACTTGCCTAGACTTCTTGGGAGAGATTCTAGGTTTGTAGTCTGGCATTGATCCTGATTTATTCTCTATGTTGACCTTGACAAATTATGTAAGCCCTCTGAGCCTCTATTTCCTTGTGTGAAGCAGGATAATAACATCCTGACAAGAATATTATGAGGACAAAATCATATCGATGTCCTACTACAGAACCTAACACTTAGTAGAGGCCCTCAAAAAATAAGAGCCTCCTTTTCTTTCCCTTTCTTCACTTTTTCTCTCCCCTCTCCCATTCAATCACCCTGGCCACTTTCCCCTGACTGACCTCTTTTGATGCCCCTACTGGCACCAAAGTTCCCTGGCATCCTATGTTCCCTCTGCCACTATATTGCCTTTCCCCTGTGCATGATGAGAGGGACCCAGGGGAAAAATGAACTAATGTTGGCCTCACTGGCCTGGGAAGCTTGGCTATAGGCGATTATGAGTAGGATCCAGATGACAAAATCAAGGATTGCTAGTCATGAGAAAACTATCTATATGGTAGAGGTTTTACTGTTCACCTTATCTGATTCTACCCTTATTCCAGGAAGAAGGAAGTATTATTCCTCTCCAATCACCTTGTGATTGCAGTTGAGTGGGGTCATGTGAACAGTTCTGGCCCACACGTTGTGGGCAACAGTGATGTGTATCACTTCCAAGACAGAGCATTTAGTTGCTGGTGCAAGGTCCTCCAGCCCTAGTCTTGCCTCCCAAGGTGAACTCTGAAGTACTATTTGAGACAGGGCATCATAAAATAGCATAGAGTGACTATGTGAGCAGAGCCCACAGTGGCCCAAGAATGGAAAAACAAGCACCACATGCACTCACCATCAAATTGGTATTAACTGATCAACACTTAAGTGCACATATGGTAATAACATTCATGAGGTGTCCAGCAGATGGGAGGGGGGAGGAGGGGATGGGGATATTCACACCTAATGGGTGCGGTGCGCACTGTCTGGGGGATGGACACTCTCGAAGCTCTGAGTCGGGTGGGGCCAGGGCAATATATCTAACCTAAACATTTGTACCCCCATAATATGCTGAAATAAAAAAAAAAGAAAAAATGCAAGTTCTCGCGTCCCACCCCAGTCCTTCTGAATCTAATTATGCATTTTTAAGACGTTCTCCAGATGGTTCCTATGCACATTAAAGTTAGAGGAATATTGCTTTAGATGGTACTAGAACTCAACACTAATTGGCCTATAATCCATAGTGAGAAAGTTATTCCTTTTCCACTTACTAAATCTTTCTTATTACTTTATGGAGAAAGTCTCCATTTGATGCCAGTATGTCTTCAACACCTCACTAACAGCTGCTGAATTTCCTTTCTAATAAGGAGAAAGCAAAGTTTAGGTTCCTGGGAAGGCAAAAGTATTTATCTTAATTACAATAGCATTATTTTATTTTCATTTTTGTATTTATTTAAATGGCCATCTTGTATTTATGGCACCTGACACAACTTCTCTACTAA
The DNA here is from genome assembly GCA_004363605.1 of Indri indri. Classification (NCBI taxonomy): domain Eukaryota; kingdom Metazoa; phylum Chordata; class Mammalia; order Primates; family Indriidae; genus Indri; species Indri indri. The sequence continues at coordinate 21,693 of RJWJ010010208.1, forward strand.
ACATAGTGTCAGAAACCTCTTTAAAATCAATTAATATAGAAAGTGAATGTATTTAAAGAACCACATGATAAATGTGAAGAAGTGTTTGCTTTAATGTTTCCTTCCATGTCAGGGAACTCCATTGGTCTGACATTCCTGACTTCTGACTTCTCTCCACAGTTTTACTCATTAAGCAACTTTACTTATGCTGTGGGGGCGGGGGTGGGGGTGGAAAGAGGGCTATTTCTGATTGTAAATTTGGCTATGAAATGGGCATGCTCAGGTCAACATCCTCCTTCTTCTTCCTGAAATTTAGATATCGAGAGAATAGTTTACTCATAGGTAGTTGGCTTATAAATTTCCAGTCCAATTTGTAGGATCCTAGCAGCAGGCTATTTGTTCAATAAATCTTTATGGTATAACAATGATACACTGGGTTCTAGTTTTGTGTCTTATTTTCTGTCCTCCTCCTGCCCAGAGGTACTGCTCCCTTTGGAGGGCTCCAGACCAGCCTCCGGCCAGGCTGTCTCAGTGTCTTTGGTTTCTCAGCTTCTGAATCTGTCCAGAAGAAACAGTCAAGGGCATTGATGAGCTCGAGGTCCTTCTAGAAGAAAGCATCAGGTATTCATCATCATGAATCATGAGACAAAAACAGATAATTGTTTTTAAGTCATCTGGCCAATCCCCTCGTGGCCTAACCACCATCATCCTAGCAGGACAATCATCAGGAATTTTAGTGATTACCCTGCTAATGACACAGTTTTGGCAAAAGACCCTAGGTAAGAGTACTGTGCACCTTCCCTGGAGACTAATAGCTTTTGTGCCTGGACACCACATTTTCTTATGCCAGTTCTCTACCACTTAACTAAAGTGACACCCCTTTACTTCTTGTTATATTGCTCTGTTTTATTTTCATCATGGTACTTATTTCCACTGTTTTGTTTACTTGTTCATGGTCAGACCCTCTCCCCTAGACTGTAAACTCAAGGAAAGCAGAACAATTTCTGTATCGCTCATGGCTGTATCTTGAGTGTTTAGAACATGTTGAATAAACAAATCAACAGCTCCATCTTCCAACTGTTGGAACAAGAAAACTAGGATGTGTACTTTCAAGATCTAATTATCAGTGGCTCTGTAATATCACTGTTTAACTCTGGAACTGAGATGTGTGCCAATTTTTGCTGCCGTGCATGGTTCTAAATACCTAACTGTATTTTTGTCTACTGCATTTCTATTTATTGATTCATTAATGCTCTACCTACAGCTAGAAAGTGTTTGCAGTGGCTTATGATAAAGTCAGCAGTCATTAGGCCAAAGATAAGAGCTTATAAGTAAGGGAGAAGGACCCAAGGGAAACCGTAACAAGAAATCTTTATTAAGGTGCAACTTTGTATTGCAATCTATGCAAGATCTGTCCCCTTAGCTCCCTTTTCTGTCCTTTGCTGGGTAAAATTGACTTGGGCATTCAAAATTGGTTTAAAAAAATTATTTAGAGTCCTAGAGCAATTTCTGGTGAAAATGTTCAAAGTTTTCTAAAATTTATACTCATCCAAGTAACCGTTCATAAAGGCACCATATTGAGGCCAAATCAAATGATTTCATGCTTATTCTTCTCTTCCTCATGTTTTCTGGTGACAATGAAGAGGTGGGTAGGAGGCAGAGGCAGGCTTTACCTAATCCGGACAATTTTTCTAGGTAGTATGCATAGGAGCATGGTTGACACCTTCTGGTCTTTTGTTCTCGCTAAATATAAAAATGTCCATATTGGTAATTTCTAAAGAACAACAAAGGGAAACAGGAAATAGGATTGGATTCTGCAAAAGGGTGGGGGATTTCAGGATTTCCTTGGGTTTATTGGCAATAGACTAAAAACACATATCACCATTCAACTGCTGATGAGTACCCGGAAATTGCTCCTGAAATATGACTATTTTTTCTTTGAAATCAAAGCCATTTTTAAATACCAATCCAAATCAATTTAACTACCAAAGCCTGAAAAATCTAAACCCTGCTGTTCTGAAATACATGCACAAATTTATTTCAGATAGTAAATACTGGTAACCACCGTAATTGTAGCTGGTGTTGTTCTAAAGATAAAAGACCAAGGAAAAAATTCAGAAATTCATCATGGAGGAGAACGAAACAAAGCATGCAGACCTCAAATCATCACACCCCTTGAATTACAGGCACTCATGCAGACTTAGAGAAACACACCAACATTTCAGTACTTGCCTATTCCATGACAAATCCCATCTTTCCATCTCTTCACCCCCATAGTGCATCCGGACGAGGGTAGACTCAGGGTTTTCTTCAGTGCATAATATTAATAGCTTGTATTCATTTACTTTTTACCTTTCACAGTGGTTTCTCATGCATTATCCCATCTAAACATCACGACTATCTTATAGAAAAGGCATATAGACATTTTTTCTCATTTTAAATATAACTCTGAGAGCCTATGTGATTTGCCAAAGATCACGTGATAAGTAACTAGCAGAGCCTGCACTAAGATTCCAAATTTCTGATTCTTTAATTTTACATTTTTTTCTGCAATGTTTCAGTTTCTTGGGGATCCCAGGAGATATGACACAGCCGCAGAACTACTCAGAAATTATGTGGCTATCTCCAGACTTCAGGCCTGGATACTGGTCCAAGGCAGTAATGAGTTTGAAGTAGGTGAACTTACCAATACTGTCCTGGCAACAGTCAGACATCTTTCTGGGGAGAACCCAGGGTCCTTGGGACTTGGGACTCACGACCTAGAGCTAGATTTGAATTGAACAACTCCACCTTAGGGAGGGGGTGTCAGTCAGCTAGTATTCTCCCCAAACACAAGCCCAGTGAATTTATTTCCAATGGTGGGGGAGTTACATTTCATCAGCTCCCATGTATTCTGAGGGCTTGTAACAAAGGTACAAGAATTCATGTAGGTACCTTCCATCCAAATCAATCTACGAAGTGCATGTTAAATATTTTATTCACTCAGGCAGCCAAGCACATCTGGGTTGGTACCATCTAGTCCCCACCCTTTTGGGACAAAACTCGGCTCTGGCACATTCACTTTAAAAGAACCAAGGCAAAATATAAGACTTTTGTCTCTCCTGTCCCCATTTAGACTGGTTATCTATCTAACCTGACCTCACAGATGTCTCCTTCCATGTTTAAAAAAGACGCTTCCACTCTACTAGCACATATCACATCCTTTTTGTTTCCTGAAATTTATTTTAACAGAGGCAGGGGATGAAGGACTCTCATTTACTGAGCTCTAAATATGTATCCAGTACTGGGCTGGGCAATTCCAAGAACATGATGATTTCTAACTTAAGTGACAAGCCTGTGAAATGGTCATTTCACAGATTACAGAAGAAAGTTAAATGCTCGAAGGTCATGCAGACTGGAATTCCAGGTGAGTGTTCAAATCTCAAATCCATGGTCTTTGCATCCATAAGATGTTGAAGATAAACTGGGACTACTTGAGCTTTGGAGAAGGAAGTGGGTCTTGTCTACTTTAGGAAGAGAGAAGAAGTCAACCTCCTCCATCCTTTCTCTCCAGTAGAGCTGAGGGAGGCAGAAGAAGTTTAAGACCAGTAAGGGCTCCGCAGGGGAGGGGGAAGCTTCCAGAGGGCAGGAAGCAGGTCTGGGTAGCCGAGTGTAACAGAGGCGGAGCTGCAGACAGATGCCTTCCCAATACACCGATACTGCAAAGTCCTGCCCTCCCCCTGTTTTCCCAGGACAGACAATTGCCCCCATCCCAGACCCCCTCAGCCTCCACGCAGCCTGAGACACTGGAGGTGGCACCTGGAGGCTCAGGAGGCCAGCGAGGAGTTGCGAGCGGCGGACACAGCGGAGTAGGGGGAGGGGGCTGTCTGGTGCGAGGCTCGGGCTCAGTAATGTAAGGGGTTGGGCGGGCCACGTGACTCCGAGGAGGTGGAGACAGGAGAGCTAGAGGGAGGACTGGCAGGCGCCGGGAGGGGTATCGGGGAGGGGGGCGCGATCTGAATAATTGAGGAGCTGTTCAGCAGCAGCGGCTGCCTGCTGCCTGCCTTTGCCGCCACCGCCAGCTCCTATCACAGCCGAAGAGGCGGCCCCGCGCTGTAAGTGCGAACCGCCAGCCACCAGCCTCGGGAGCCGGTCCGTCGCCTCCAGCCCCTCGGGTGAGTGACGGCCCCCTTCGCCGCAGACAGTCCCCATCCGCGACCTCCGCGACCCAGCGGAACCCCTCGGACAGGGATGATCCTCTCTCCCCGCACGAACCGGGAGCCGGAGCCGCCGGGAGGGGGGAGCGCGAACATGGCGCGGAGGCTGAGGGCGCCCTCCGGGAAGGGGTTCCCTGCAAGGAGGAAGGCGCCGGGTCGGGGTCCCCCGGCTCCGGCCGGAATACGGCCCCGACAGCCCGCGGGAGCTCCCAGGCGGGGCGAGGGCAGACGCAGCCCGGGCGCGGCGGAGCGAGAGGCAGAGGACCGAGGCGGGAGCAGCGTCCGGCCGGTCCGGGTCTCGGCACACGCCGGGCCGGCCTCCCCCGCCTTGGCACTCGCCCGGCTCGGGCAGCCCCGTTCTCCGCCTGGGACTGCGCCCAGCAAAGGAAGAGCAGCTTTTCCGGCGCAGCCCGAGGGGAGGGCGGGGGCAACATCTGCCCTTTTACCTGACAGCAAACTCTTCAAAGGGACTCCGGCTGAGCTCAGAGCCCCGACCAGGCCGGTTGCTCCCCAGGGGCATCTGTCCCCGGAGAGCGGTGACACGCCGGGGGCGGCGAGGAGGACGTGAGGGGGGAAGTGTCCAGGGAAGCTCTCTGCTGAGAGCGGGCGGCCTCAGGGAGAGAACTCTCGCCTGCGCTGCTTCGCCCCGTCAGGCTCCGTCTTCCTCACCCCAAAGCGCATCAATTTCCCACGAATCCAGAGGGCGAGGCGGGGCGGCGTGTTCACTCGGGATGCAGCCCCCAACCTCCTCTCCGTCCTGTCACCCCGCCCCCAAACGTGTATTTCATATTGCGACTGAAGAGTAAGCGAAGGAAAGGCAGAGAAAAGATGCGGGAAGGCTAGGGCAGCAGAGCTCCTGCCTGATCCTGGCGCTCCGCTTCCCCCTACCCGGGTGAAGCTCGGTTCGTTGAGGTCTTGAGCCGAGAGGCTCAATGGAACCGGCCCTGGCGAAGGGATTCTCGCCTAGGTGGCGGGGGAAGTCACTGGCCGGGGTTGACTAAGGGCCGCAGCATGATAACCTGCTTTCCCCTGAGGTGTGGGGTCTGGGAGAGCGCCGGGGTCAGGATAACACCTGGCGGGAGCCTGGGCCGCAGAGCAGACGACTCGGGCTTGAGGGCGGGCGCTGTCCGCGGTGCTGAAAGTTCTCGGAGGCTGGGGCGGCTCACAGCTAGCCAGCATTCCTTGCAAGCAGAAATTACGTTAGGACCACGTAAAGGAGTCTAAGCAAGCGACCTACAGAAACAGATAAAGGTACTCTGCCTTCCTCGGTTCTCTGCTTCCCCGGACTCCGCCTGGGAGGAGGTTCCCAGCACTCCTGGGTGGAAGAGCAAGGAGTGGGTGTCACGCCAGGATCCAGCTTTGCTAACTACGGGTTCTGTTTTCTGTGCCTGCGCACTGAGTCTTCCTGTTAGTAAAATGTTGAAAAGGCAGTTAGGGATGCTTGTTTTGATAAACATTTCTGTAACTTTCCTGAACCAGAGAATTGTAAGGCTACACAAAGGACGAGGCTTCCTGGTTATGGCTTTTTCTCTCTTTAACACCCTTCTTTCCCACAGCATGCTCTAGATATAGATCTCTAAGAAGCCCTGTGTGATCGTTTCTTTAACTACACACGGTTCGTTTGTTTGTGGTAGAGACGATGGTGTCTCACTATGTTGCCAGATTGGTCTTGAACTCCTGGCTTCAAGTGATCCTCCCACTTAGGCCTCTCAAAGCGCTGGGATTGCAGGTGTGAGCCACAGCCTACTTTTTCATATTATGAGTGAGGTGGGGGAGGATTAAACCAATTTTGGGAGGCCTAGTTAAGAGAAAATTTACTGAACACCAACTAGGCAATATCATCTCATTTAAACATTCATAGTAGCTGCTAACTGTAAGTATCACACAGATAAGGAAACTAAAGTTAGATATCTTGAATCCAGAGGTTGGATTCAAATTCATGTTTGCTTAACTCCAAAGTCCAAGCCATTTTCATCCCCTTATTTGGTATTTGGCTTTGAATAGCTGTTATTGGGGATTATAGCAAGAGAATGACAAAGGAGGGAGGCCTGGTTTTCCCTTCCACACACTCTGCTCTCTCTTCCAACCCTTTCCTCTTAGTCTGTTCTCCCACCCACTGTCACTCACTCCCACCCTTCCAACTGTTTTTCTCAAGCATGCTGCTTGAGATACCACTGTTCACACAACTTGAGCCCCAGGATTACAGAAGCAGGTTAGAGGACTACACCAGCAGATTTTCCTGAAAGAGCAGCAGGGGTTCAGGAATCCTGGAGAATTCGAGATCGCATGTGCTTTCATATTTAGAGTTATATTATTGAATTTTAGGGCTGGAATACCTTAAAGATTATTCAGCACCATTGTTTCACAAGGAGAAGTTGGGAACCAAAATGGTCATTTGCCTAAGTTATATGATTAAAAGTTAGGATTAGAACCCAGTTAACTTGATTCCAGGGCCAGTGTTCTTCCCACTACTCCATGATTCTTCTTGAAATACTCTTCCATGCTGCCTCCTTTGATTATCTTTGACAAGAACATCAGCAATCATAAACTGTATTCAGTAATATACCACAAATACAAACACCTAAAATACAAGAAGTCCTCTTGGCTACTTCTTCTTCCAGTTCTTTCCCCTCTGGTCCCACTATTCCCACTATTCCAGTGTTATCTCACCCAATACACCCGAGAGATATGACCCACCTTTCTCAGTAAAAGTTTTCTCTATGGCAGCAATTCACAAATGGCAATGGTGGTATGTAACTTCTCAATTTGTCCTTATGTTGTCTATATTTCCTCTTCTATGACCTATTCCCCCAAAAAAATTTTTCCCAAAATTGATTACCTGAAGCAGCTTCCCTCATTCTCCTAGGGACTTAGAAGAGTCCCTAAAAAGATCTAGGCATAAATAATGATCGTTACAAGTGCTAATATATATAAAATGCTTGCCACATGGTAGGCGCTATGCTAAATTCTTATATCAATCATTTCATTGAATCTTCACAATTCTATCAAGTAGGTAGCTTCATTAGAAATGGTCCTAGAGCTCTAGTGCACTCTAACATACAGCAGAACCTGATGTTCTGTTCCTATCTTCTTGCTTCTCTTTCCAGCCCATAGTAAAATCTCATCTTCATTAATTGGATTTCTGTATTGAATTGATAGTTCTGTCCCAATCCAATACATAGGGTCTAGAAATTCAAATTTGATTCAAATGACATTGTTTTGCTCTCTCATCTCTTAATATTTACCACAACATATTCTCTTCATTTGTTATTGCCTACTTAAAAATCCTCATGTGCCTTCTTATTGCTAGTGCCAACATCCTGCTTCAAGTTCCCTCTGAAGCCAATTAAGACATAACTCATAATTAAATACATAACATCTATTGTACCCTCTCTAGGTGATCCTGTGAGAATGTTATTGATGAGGTACCCTAGGCTCTGTGAACAAGAAATTAAACTGTCTAGAACTACTTTGTCCAACATAGTAATCACTGGTCACATGTAGCCATTTACATTTAAGTTTTAATTAAGTAAAATCTTAAAAATTATAAATTCAGTCCCTTAGTAACACTAGCCATGTTTCAAGGGTTTAATAATCATATTTGGCTAATGACCACCTTATTGGAGAGTGTAGATGTAGAAAGTTTTCATCATTGCAAAAAAAAGTTCTATTGGACAATGCTGTTTTGAAACAACCTCACAGCAACCAAGAACTAGGAATTGGGAAAAGTAAGGACCTACTCTTTGTTGAAGCTTCTTCCAAGAAAGGATAAAAAGCCACTCATGCCTAGTATATCCCCAGCAGCCCAAAGATGCCCAGGACAATTAGGCTAGCAAGGAGAGCACATGTCTCAGGTCTTAAGGAGCTGGTTACTTCAGAGGTTTGCTTCATATGGATTCCATTTTACTATAAAGTAAAATGGTCTATGAATGGGATCTGCTGGTTTCCTGAATTTCAACTTAGAAATGATCTGAAAGTTCTTATTCAAAATTCAAGTTCATATATCACACATATATGTGATAACATGTGTGTGCATCTTATCTTCATAAGCATAGTATGATAAACATGGAAAAAATTATAAGACTTAGAGTCGGTAGTACATGTGCTACTTATTACTTGGTGACATTATAAGGCCCTCTAGAGCTCCATTTCTTCATCTGCAAAATATTGATGAGAATTGCCATAACTATGTCAAAAGGCTATTGTGAAACTCCAAGTGTAGGTATATGAAAGTACTTTGTAAGGAGCATGACTGAATCTGCAGTGGTTGATCATTTTATATACATATGGTATAGTCAATATGCAAATAGAGTATTTTAAGCTGAATGCATTTCTAAATGCTTTTAATCACTGATATGAATGTATTTTGCCTTTGTTATCATTTATTTCACTAAAGAGTGGAATGTTGAAGAAAAATAATTTTGCTTGTTGAGATTTCTGGTTGGTCAGGTTCTAGCAATTGAAATACTGTGCATTGTTTGTGGTTTGGTTTATTTGGCCCTGAACATTTCTTTCTCAGGATTAAAATTTTTTTTAACTAGGAGGTCTCAATGGCTTGAAACAGCATTTGCCTTTTAACTAATAGTTTTCTTTTTTTTTTTCCATGAGTTGAGAGAAGGCATAACTAATAGTTTTAAATTAATTGTCAATAATTATCCTGTCATGGTAATAGGAGTTCAGAGATAAAAAAAAAAAAGTATTAGGGATATTCTTCGATATGAGTGGGTGAGAGGGATAATTTAAAGGAAATATTTTTAGTTATTGCTAATTAAAATAAGCTTCTACCCATTCTCATAAATCAGTGAGAATAAGATTAATTCTATATCATGCATTGATTAACTGAATCTTTGAAGTTGCATTAGGGATTCTAATCATAAATAAGGAGTCTTTGTACCATTCATTCTCTAAGGTAATATCTGTTGATGTTATGAGTAGAACCTTAAGCATCTGGCTAACATTTACTCCCAAGCCTGGCATCTATTGCCTATTCCTGCACCTTGACCTGTGCTATTTATGCCTCAAGTAGGAATGCCTTTCAAATGCAGCCATACCTTGTATAATGGCTCACCATTTTGATTCTTAAATATTTCTGTCTTACAACACAAAAGCTAACACAAAGCTCAGACATTGTAGACAATAAGCCTGGAAATGAAGCTATTCCATCGGATGATTCTTAATTGCATTTATTATGGTTATTACTCTTCTTGAAAGCTCAATGAAGTCTGTTTATGTATGTATTTATTGGCAAAGCTCTTGAGAAGTCAAGCTGAGTATGGACAAGGGCATTAGATTTTATCTCTGGTTCCGGGATCTCTAACAGGTTATTTCCTTCTTTAGGGATCTAGTTAAGACTTTGTTAAGTGTTAACAAAGGCAAGGATGGTAACTTGTAAGATGCTGTGCCAGAGAAATAGCTGAGACATACTCTTAGCCCCTGATGCTGGTCAAGAATGCCATTCTCAGGGTTTTTTTGCAAATGGAATTATATTACCGAAGAGAAAATTAGTGAGGTTGTCACCTCTGGCCTCTGGTAGATCATGCTAGCTTTAATAATAAATATCTTTCGTTGGGAGTCATGGTTTATTCACTTTGTGGTACTTATGCCTTGGAAAGGGGAAAATGCCATTAGCTTGGAGCTGAAAAGAGTTTAATTTTCTCTGTCTGTAGCTTAAAGACTGACCCTTATTTTATATCCTGAGAAATATCCAAGACTGCCCCTGATTTTATATCCCAAGAACTGAAAATGTAGCTTTGAAATGCATCCATATAGCATCTGATCATCCATTTAATCAATGTTGTAATTGAGGAATGTCCTATATTGTCACAGAAGTGCTGTGGCGAAGGGTGTTTGGAACACCTATAGCATGGCACATGGGTGTTCAATAAATATTTGTTGAATTCAGGCCATTGTTCCAGGTCAGTTCATGCCATACATTCATCTAGCCAACCTTCTCTATCAAAAGTGAGTATTCTTTATGGCATTTTACTTTAGCAAATAAAACAGGAGGCAAACACAGGACATCAAATCTTACCCTAACAACCACATTCTTAGGCATAAGTAGCGATGGCCAAAATAGGCTGCTCCAAGAATTATGTCTTTCTGCTTTCCTCAGAGAACAAGGGATACATCAGCCCAAGGTTTTGCATTTCACTGTGTTGAGGCAACTTCCTAAACTCAAAGCTTAAATAGAGTTGTGCGCACTTTTCCACTTTTACCTTAAATAAATACTTGTTATTTCCTTGAGAAAGTATTTGGTTGGCCTTTGTCATAGTGACAGTCAATTGCTATTGTTCCTAAATTCAGAAGACGCTTAGCTTAAAATGAAAGCATATACATTAATTAGAGGAGAGTTGGTGACATCACAGTTTGACAGTTCACAGAATATTCTCCCTTTTCCAGGAATAACTGAGACTCCCTTTAAGAGTTTTAACTGGTGGTTACTGATAAAAATGAAAGAAAAACAGATCATTCCATTCTATCAAGTCAATAAGCAAATGCCTAGAATTAACTGATTCTCATTTGCCAAAAGCAAAATATTCCAACCCAATAAATTGTCCTACAAATAAGCAAGCTGTTTCCACAGCCTTTTCACTTTTTAAATTTTTTTTCATTTGTTTGTTCCTTTGAATAATCTGTAAATAAAAACGATTGCACCCAGGTGTTTGAAATTCTGACAAAATGGTCTTTATAATTGGAAAGACTTAATTGTTCATTAGAGATTATATCCATACAGAATGCTATTATACCAATAATTTGTAACAATAACATACCAAACTCTATCACTTTTCAGAGGAATTGAGTCTGAGAACAGTCACCCAAATTAATGGCAGAGGCTTAAGTAAGACTTGAGTCTCCTCTCTTTCAATCTACTTCTCTTTGCATACTTTATTTTATGTATTTATTTATTTATGTTTAATTTTAGAGATAGGGTCCTACTTTATCACCCAAGCTGGAGTGCAGTGGCATGATCATAGCTCGCTGCAGCCTCCAACTTCTGGGCTCAAGTGATCCTCCCACCTCAGCCTCTGGCGTAGCTGGGACTACAGGTGTGTGCCACTAGACCCAGCTAATTTTTAAGTTTTTCTGTAGAGATGGGATCTCACTATGCTGCCCAGACTGATTACCAACTCCTAGCCTAAAGTGATCCTGCCACCTTGGCCTCCCAAAATGCTGCGATTATAGGCATGAACAACCACACCTGGCCTCTTTGCATCTTTTAACATCATTCATCTTTTCGTTAGTCATGAAAACTTGTTTAGTCAATGAGTTTAACCACTTCCACCAAACTTTTATCAGAGCTTATAGGAGTAGGAAAGTGACTATATTTGACTTCAGATTATTTCCCTTTGTACCCCGAGGTGAAATAACTTCTGGTTAAGGATAGTCAACAGGTAGAAATTTCATGGTTGAAACTAAGAGCCAGAGAAAAGGATTCAAAACTCCAGAATCCTTGTTGCAAGAATTTTGGCAATGATTTAACTCTTCTTACCTTCTTTATCTTCATCTCTTAAATGAGATATTTGGATTAAATAGTATTCCAGGCCCAGTTTTATGAAATACGGCTAAGGGCTTGAATAATCTATATTCTGCTTCATTAAGCCCAAAGAATTACAAATAAATCAAGATTCTTATTTTTACATCATTACATATTGGAAGCTCTGAATTTCATGCCAGTACTTCGCCTGGTGACAATGATGATAATGATAGCTAATATTTATTTATGTTTATTATGACTCTATAAGGTTGGTAACATTATTATCCCCATTTTACAGATGAGAAACCTGGATCTTAAAGTAATGAATAATCTGCCCAAATTCGTACAGCTAACAAGTTTATGCCATCATGCTGCACTGCCCCTATGAAAACCAGAAGTCTCTCAGATAACTGATGTGTGTCATTTATAGACCACTTACTACACAAGCCCCTTCTCTCTGGAGATTTTATATTTTACCTCCATCTTCTGGCTAGAAGAGCAATCAAGAGGGTGAATAGAACCTCAGGTTTGTGGTTCTGTTGACACCATACAGGGATCTGCATTGTCTTTCTGTAAGATGACTCTTGTCCGTTTGCAATTCATGACATTTATCAATTATTTCAATGGTTCAGTATTGAATGTTGTTGCTCTGTAGGCTGCTGCATGCAATGAGAACCACTCTGCTGCCTCTTCCCAGAAAGTGTGGACAGCCACACCACCAGAAATGAATGTTAGCTGGTGCAGTACCCAGCACTGCTAAAGCTACAAAAGTTAGCCCACCACATCTTCACTGTTCAGTAATCTTCTGGCTTATGCTTCCGGGTTTTTGACTCAATCTAGGCAGCTTTTAAGACAGAGAAGAAGAGCTCCCAGAATGCCATTTCCTGGAGGTGGGTTGGGGTCAAGAGTAAGACTAACATTTTCAAAGTCATGTTGTGAAATTTATTTTCTTCTCATTAAACCTATGTACCAAATTAGTCATAAATACAGTACACCACAGTACCTATCTATTTCATTGTGGATTTCAATGTGTACTAAATCTGCTAATGAGCATCCAGCATTTAACGTGGCATGTCTAATCATCTGAATGCTCTGACAGTAGCCAAATAATGTGTGCGTGTGTGTGTGTGTGCGCACGCGCGCGTGTGTGTGTATTCTTTGGCTGTAGTTTCTGGTTTATTCTTTAGCTCTAGTTTCTGATATATGTGGCTGATAAACTAGCCACATATCCTACCAACACCAAAACTAATTGTAGAATGCATAACTCTACTTCCGCCTCTGTGGTTTTCTAGATACTTTGTGGGGAGTGGGATGGTCTAGGAGTTATAAGATCTGGTTTCCAGTCTTACCTTCAAAATGTACTAGCTATGAGACTTGAGCCAGTGCCATTCAACTTGTTCAAGACTCAGTTTTCTTATCTTTAAAATAAGGGTAGTAGAATTTGTCCCTCACACCACAGATAGGGCCAGTGAAATAGCATTTGTTAAAGCTCCTTGTAAGCCATAATGTCTATAAAAAGGAAAAGGATGGATTTTCCATCCTTTCAGTCCTCAGTGAAAAATAACCCTCAAGTTGCTGATACCCAATTCTGAACCAGGGTTGACAGCCAAATCAGTGTCTGTAGGGTTAAGAAGATCTCAAATCTAAACTTGCAAGTCTAGAAAATGGTACTTACAAGGAGGCCTCCTGGTTTCTTCTAAATCAATGGTTCTCAAGCTGGGGCAATGTCACCTCACTAAGGGGTATTAGTTATTGTCACAGACACTGGGAGTGGGTGTTACTATTGGCTTTTGGTGGACTGAGATCTGGAATGCTAAATATCCTGCACTAAGCGGGACAATCCTACACAATAAATAAGTGTCCCACCCAAAATGCCAACAGCACTCTTCCTCCACTGAGAATGCGGCTCAAAGTAATGTGCTGTTCATTGTCCCTAATTCTCTAGCTGATGGAGACAGAATTTACTTTTGGTTTCCCCCTCCAGATGAAATCCAGCCATGTTCATGTGAGGTCTATAATAGCTCAGAAGCATTACTGGGCTTCCAATAATTGAGAAGTGAAAAATAGGGCCAGAAATCAGTGGTTTTATAATTGGCCCCCATAAACTTCTACAAGAAGACCCCTCCAACTTTAGCAGGGGCAAGGAGTCCCAATAGGTTAATAAGCCCATAATGTGAGACTCAGCCTAAAGGTCGGCACATAAGATCCCAAATCAGTAAATTATGATTCTGAAAGCCACCATCTTTGCAGTTTATTGAAGAAACATTGGATTATGCCCTTACTTTATGACAAGCATGGGTCTAGCTAGGCACTGGACATAAAACCCAATCCCTGCCCTTAAGTCACCAATAAGCTGACAGATAGACATAAACTCCACTAATTATGTATGTAACATGACATGTGCTATCACACGTTATAAGGGAACCTCCAAGGGGAGACCTGGGAACAATTCACCTCCATAGAGGAAATGACAATTGAAGTGTACCTTGAATGGTACATAATATTTTCTCAGGTGGGTAAATGAGAAAGCTATTGTAGAAATGGAAACAGCATAAGCAAATACCGGAGGTGTGACCAGAAATGACACATATGCAGGCCAATGTGCTTGCCTGGCTGAGGATGGTGGGAGGTCATATTGGAGGGACTGAAGACACTTGAGTATGGCTGGGTGGATGTATTTACTCAGCCAGGAGTTTATCCTTTGGATAGGGTTTTTATGAGCATTTTAGGAATATTGTTTGTATTCAGGGCTCTTGGAGTCCAATCTTACAACTAGAAGGAATCTCAGAAGTCATCCCAGCATTCTCCTTTCCCTGTGATTTACAGTTGATGTAATTAAAACCCAGAGATGTTAAGAGACTTGCCCAAGGTCAGCTAGCAGGTTTCTGGCAGTGTAAGGACTAGGACCTAGTCTATCCCCTCAGTTCATAGCATTTTGCTCTGCTCTGTGCTGCCTTCAGGAATTTTATTCATTGTCTGAGCATAATCTCATGTAACACACAATATGATTATTAAGTATTTATGAAGCTCCAAGTTTTCCATTGCTTACTATTAAGATACACTGCAGTCCCCTGACAACCAGGTGATAGATAAGATTCTGGGCTGCTTCTACACAAGAGCATTCTGTCCAGAAGCACAGACAAATAGTCCAATGCGTGGGCATGACATTCTTCCCCCGTATCACACGTCCTCCCCTGCCTCCTCGTTTCAAACTGCCAGAGATTATGGAGGCACAGCCTGAACAGAAGGCATCTTAATCTCTGGGGGTTCTGTAAATAATATGCTGTTCATGCTGATCACAGCCTCTCTATTTTCTAGATGAAGGAGCCTTCAGAAAGATGAAGCTGCCCGAAAACAGAGCATATCAGAGATAGGATTTCAGACTCCAGAGTTTCAGCACTCTTTGTAACAGGGTTGAATTTTTCACCCATCTGCACACTCCTAATAATTTATCCAGGCTTATGGTCTTAAATTTCACCTCATAGTCAAGTTAGTCTGTGCTTATTTAGGTTTCCAAGATCGGTTATTTCCTATTTCCCTTTCTCTCTGGCCACCTTTCCTCCACCCCTCATCCAATACACATCCAGTAAAAACCACCTAAGCTAATCCACTCGGTTTACAAGAGTGGAAACTGAGACCCAGAGAGGAGAAGCCACTTGCCCACATTTGCACAGCTAAAAGCAATCCTGAGACTTGATTTCCTGACTCCCAGTCCAGTGCTTTTCCCTTCACACCAAACTGCTATTTCCCGAGGATAGATATCAGGTCATTTTCCCATTCTCACTCCCCTCACTGTCATTGCACAATCCCATGAGGATGGATGGAAATGACTGACTACACTGTGCTCCAAGTTCATCCCAGGACCTTGTTTAGTATGACCACAACTTGTTATCCACGTGTGTATTGGTCCATCTATCACATTAAGAAACTGATTATGGGCCAGGCGTGGTGTTTCACACCTGTAATCCTAGCACCCTGGGAGGCCAAGGCAGGAGAGTTGCTTGAACTCAGGAGCTTGAGACCAGCCTGGGCACTAGCGAGACCCTGTCTCTACTAAAAATGGAAAAAATTAGCCAGGCATGGTGGCATGCGCCTGTAGTTCCAGCTACTAGGGAGGCTGAGGTAGGAGGATCCCTTGAGCCCAGGAGTTGTTTCTATGACCTATGATGACACCATGGCACTCTACCCAAGGTGACAGAGTGAGATTCTGTCTCAAAAAAAAAAAAAAAAAAAGCTGATTATGGAAGAGATTAACACTTTATGGCCTAGAGGATACTTATGATCAATGCCATCACTAAGGTAGTGATAACCACAGAAAACCGTGTGCCCAAGGAGAAAGATGACAGGGTTCATGGCTCCCATCACTGAAGAATGAAGCAAAGTTCACTGTAAGTGGCAGGTTATTAGATTCATATTCCTACAGACCAGACAATTGGGTTATTGGGTGGATTTAAGTAAGATTGGTAGTGGCCAAGAAAGTGAAAAAGGACAACTGCCAAACAATTTCTTCTTCGGGGGCAAGGCATTTTGCCTGAATTGATCAGCATGACGCATTTCATTTAGTGTAGACAAAGGTTACGTTGATAGAAGCTTTTTGTAATCAATGGAACTCAAATTTTCAGTGTAAATTACTTCTGAGGAATCATTTAAAGACAAAAACAGGTGGTATTTCAGTAAAGATTATATCGAAAAGAGAAGCAAGGAAGAGGGGAAAGAAATCCAATAACTGGCTTCTCAGGTAGGGTTTGTCTCACTGTCTGATCGGGGTAATTCGGTACAGAAACATGATTTCATCAATTCTATCAAGAGTGATCTAGCTCCGAAGAACAAAGCCATGGTCCCTAAATCTCAAGAGATTGTTGTAAACTAGATGCCAATGTAGGCACATACAACAGGGATGTTCGTAAGTGTTGCCCAGGTTGCTCCCTTCCTGCTATTAGGATAGTGAGAAAACCAAATGAGTGATCAAAGATAACCTGTGGGCACAACATCAGGATTAGTGGAGTTGGAAAATCTGATGAAATGTGTCATTCAGGCTGCAACGAAGATGAGAATTTTTCCAATTTCCACCCAAGAACCCCTTTAAGGTTATTGGAATTGTTGTGCCCTTCAAATAGAGGGTCTCGTTCCCTCCCCAGCAGTGCAGAAACTGGCAACTTCTTTTGGTAAAAGATGGAGACTTTATCTAGTCTCTGTGTAGCCCCCAGCTTCTGTTAGGATGTTGCTCCAGACATGTTGTAACTACTTAACTCATAGCCTATCTTATATCAGTGATACGTTAGTCTCCTTTAGGGAGTTCTGGTAGATGCCACGGCTTAACCACCAACTGTGAATAAACCATCCAAGTGGCTGGGTTATTTCTGTAAGGAATAAACCTCTGGTACTTTCTGCTAATTCTGTTTATTCTGTTTCAGAGTGTTCCATGATCTGGCCTTGCTCTCAGTGCACCTCTGGTTTATCCTTGTCAGTAATCTCCATGTGTGGACCCTGACATTTGAAATATATTGAGTATTAGTCACTCTCAACATAGTCATGGGGTGACTATGACTCATCTCCAAAATGCTGAAGGAATCGACTCTCAAAAGTATTTTTAAAAATCAGACAACATTGTTACCTCTAAAAGAGGCCAAACAACCATTTTGACTATTTTTATTTTCCCCTCGAGCTGACTGGTTACCCTCATTCCAAGTCAGAACAAACTACACAGACAGTTTGGGATTCATTTTAGGTTCTGTCCTAGTCACAAAGACTTTTGACACACTTTCTATTCCAGCATCAGAACACAGAGGAAGAAAATATCTGAATGAGTATACATCATATGTCAGAAATAAAATTTTAGTACAGACAGCTAAAGCAAGCTACTAGAGAATTTAACCATCAAAACAGAAACAAGACTTCCCTGTTTCCACACTATCTTAGTGAATAGCCTCTGTTCTTCCTTTCTGCCCCCAAGTCTATTCCAACCTGCAATTATAAATAGATTTTCTGGTCCCATTACAGTATATTAAGAATCTGGGGGGCGGGGGGAAGAATCTAGGGAACACTTGTCATTTGAGCATTATGATGTCATCTTTTTACACATGTGATTTCAATATGGCAAGTTAGTGAATGTTCTTAAAATCAAGGACAATGACATAGTTATATCGTAATACTTCTGATAATAGCAATCGCTCACATTTACTCACCTAATCCTATCAAGTAGGTACTATTATCCTCATTTTACAGATGAGCATTATAGAATTAGAATGACTTACCCAAGGTCTCACAGCCGGTAAGGGCCAGGGTTGAGATTCTAATGCCATGCCATTTGACACCATGATCTGCCCATCTATGCTACCCATCCATAATTTTAAGTCCTCTCTGAAACACTGAGGACACCTCGGAAAGGCCACTCCTAATGCATCTTATATAAGTGCATGGATGATAAGAATGACTTTGTGGGTCTGCCGTCATTGCCTTAGCAGAACATTAGGCCCAGGAGTTCACAGATTTGGTATGGGACTTTGGGCAAGTCATACTTTTTGCAGGACTTAGTCATTCCTGCTAATACAGTGAGAAATAATAGCTCTTTATTCATTACTCATTTCATTATTCATTCACTCATTCAACAAATATACTAAAAACTGAAGCTACAATGGGGAAAATAGACTAGAAAGTGTTCATAAAAATAGGAACCATTGTCCTGAATATTGTTGTTAAAATAAAAATAACATGAAGTCACAATTGCCTATGGTATGTGGAGGATTGTCTTCAAGATTGGTTGTTTTGGTTTAGTTTTCTTAATCAGTGAAGTGATTTGAATTCTTCTCATGTAATTGTCAAGGAAATAAAATTACAGGCCTAAATGACCAATGTAATACACGTTACTACTTACAAAAGCAAAGGCCTAGATCTTCAAGGTTCCTGTGAGTGGTTTATGGAAGACAGATTTGTCCTAAACTGTCAGTGATATACTCTGCATCTCAAGACTTAAATTAATTTTCTAGAAGTTCAAGATACATCTTCATGTGCCAGGAACTCGTTTCTTTCAGCAAAGGCTGAGATTTTTTGATTACCTCAGAGCAAAAATACAGTACAGGAAGACTAATAAGTTGTAATGGGAGAACTGATGGCAGAAATGATATTTATGAAACAAAACAGAATGGGGGTTTGAAAGGAAGGCAAGCAATCTGAAAGGCCATTTTGTTCAGTTTAAGAAAATTCTAAAGTTTAGCCTTTCTGATGGACTGGAGAATATTAAGGAAATGTTGAATGAGAAAGTAGAAGTGAAAATTAAGCCAACAGTAAAAGGGTGGAAAAAGATTACATTCATTTTAAAGTACTCTCTACTGTGGAGAAGGTTGGGGTATAAGGCATAGGGCATTTGCTGGGCAGTGAGAAGTGAAGATGCATCTTCTTCCCCCAATCAAAGCCTTTACTAGTGTCTGGGGCTTGGGAGTAAGAAGTACACACGAATAAATAATTGGCTCTTTCTCAGTTCTAAGTCATTCAGTTTGTCCCCAGTTTTCAGAAATCATTTGCAAGAGCCATTAATTAATGGATCCCAATTGCACCAAGCCTGGAGGCCTAATTTAAATACAAGAAACTGTTTGGGTTTAAGGTGATTTTCTCCTCTTAAGACAAGGGACATCACGCCTTTCCTAGCATAAGACCAACTAAAAAGACAAACAAACAAAAAAATCAAGAGGAAACCAGTCATAGAAAAATGAAACAAATCTGCCAGCTTAATCTCACAGCCAAGCTTGTATGCAGGGCCAATTTCTAGTCTAGCAGAATAATGTCACTTATACATTGGAATGTTTAAGGTGTAACCCATGGCATGAAGGCATCACATCACACAGGGTGGTCTATTTCAACTTTGCTTTAAATGTTAAAGCAAAAGTCTCAGGATTGTGGGGTTTTTTAATGAACTCTAAGGTGATCCTCACCAGAATTTGTTTTGGGCTCAGCTGCTTGCAGTTTTGTAGAGAAACATTTTATTGTAAGCTCAATGGCTGTAAGATGAGTGAAACTCATCTCTCTTGGACCTTGAATGCTGAGCTACGGGGATTAGACTTTAAGCCACAAGCAGTGAGAGCACTAAAGGCTGTTGTGACTGAGAGAGTGACAGAAGGTTCTGACAAGAGTGAGTGGGATGGATGAGGGAGGAGGAGAAGGAGGGGGCAGTGAGAGAGAGAGAGAGAGAGAGAGAGAGAGAGAGAGAGAGAGAGACTGCAAATAGAGAGTCAAGTCAGGAGATTAAACTGCGAAAAATGTGCAAGAAAACGAACAATTTTCATAGCTGTAGAATCAGGAGCTATTGTTGCTATTTGTTGGCTAGTGTTGTGGTGTTGAACCATATCACCCAAATCTTGTTTGAAAAGAGCACAACTCCAAAGACTGAAGAGAGAGATCGCCACTTCTCTCTTTGGCTTCACACCTGACATCAATTGCCCCTGTTTCTCTCTCAGCTGGCAGGAGCCACTCCACTTGTTGTAAAAGGGTTGGCAGAAATGAGCAGAGGTACCGAGATGGAGAAAAACCCGATAAGATTTGCATGCCTGGAACCAAAACGCTGCCAAGGAAGCACCCAGAGAGGTGGAGCTGGGTAGTGGTTTCAGCTCAGCTCTCCTCCAGCTTGTGTAAGCCTCACCTCACATAGGTCCCTTTGCTTCTCTGGGCCTGAGATTCCTCTTCCGTAAGACAGAAAGGCAACCGTAGATGATTGCCATGGTTCTTTCCAACTTGAAAATTTAAAATATCAGCAGCATATTAATAATTTAAAGATGGATTGCATGGATCACATTCAATTCAATCTAATTCCAGGATGGCCCACTCTACAAAATGCCAAAGCTCCTAAGGGCTTGCTTTCCTCACTTTATTTTTCTACGCTCCATTTCTTGGCTTTTTGCCATTACTTTTCTGCTGTAGTATTTTTCCCCTCTTCCATTTTTTTCTTCATTTTCTAGTGACAGCAGAGAAGGGAGTGCTTCAATAGGACAAGAAGCTGAGGTCATCAGCTGATCCACAGGACAAGGAGGGACCAAGGCCCAGACAGCTCTTTCCTACCCCACTTTGCTGGTGACCCTCAACCCTGCACCAGCAAGCAGAGGAAGTTGAACTCAGCCCCTTCTGACTTATTTTTTCTCCTTTCTCCACCAAGCTGCAGGCTTCCACATGTTTTAGACAAGTCTCCTCCTCACTGCCTACAGGCCAACCAAGGTGACTGTTGTCACTCCCTTTTCCCAGGATAAGTATTAAAGAGAGAATCAATTTGCACCAATCTTTCTCCAGCTTAGCTTTAAAATAACCACCATGGACACATGCACATGAACACACACAGCTCCAGCCTTCTATCTGCAACTGCCCTTGTTTAATCTTGGCCTGCTCGACTCCAGCAGGTCAACAGCCACGGCAGCCTCACTCCCAAGGAGAGGACCAGACCCTGATTAGTCCCTTATCTTTTAGTCCTCTTAGCTACTATTGGCTTTGAGAACCATCATCTCCTTGCAGCTGAGCTGAGGCAGGCTCTCCTTCACCTCGCTACCCTTCTCCATCCCCACTCCCAGCCCAGGGACTCCTACTCACTGCCTGTGTGTCTCACCTCCTATGCCAACCTGGCAACCTGGTTCTCTTTCTTTTGAAACAACTGAAGTTGACCTTGAAATATTAAGTGAAGGAAAAAGAACCTATTTCTCCTGGTCTTCAGCACCTAAGGAGGCTAGAGATTTCCTCCTAGCAATTCAGGATTCTGCAACAAGAACAAGATTACTGAATTGCTAGAAATCCTAAAACAAAAATAAAAACTGAAAAAAAACACCACTCAATTCCCAAGATAGGTCTATGGAGAGCCTGAATCTACAAAGCTGGAAAAATGGGGAAGAATTTAGTTTCCAAAGAAGTGCCATTGATAGTGTAAGTTACATTAGAATTAGAGGTAGCAGTTGGTCCACCCCCAACACCTAGAGTAATAATAACACTATCTGAGCTTTAATCTAATATGTACTAGGCATTTCATATCCATTAACACAAATTAGGGCAGCAATCCTACAAGGCAGATATTATTAATCCTCATGAAGAAACCATGATTCAGAAAGACTATAAACTTGTCACAGGTAGGACAAGTACTCTAACGCAGACCTGTCTGACTGCAGAGACTACAGGCTTTGTAGAAGACCATGTTGCCTCTGCAAAAGGGTAAACTGCTAACACTTAAACTTTATAAAATAAAACCAAAATTAGTGAACAGGAGGGAGACCCATGTGTCCTGGGACTACTGCCTCTAACTAGCAGCATGTCCCTGGGCACATCTTTTGGGTTTCAGTTTCCTTTTATATGAAATGAGAGTGTTGGATACAATTATGTCTTCTAGTTTCACCACCTGGTCGTGTACTTTCTAGTCCTTGCATGTCTCCTCCACAGGGCCAACAGCTAAAATCGAACCTCAGCACAGCAGATCTCTGATAACAGGAAGTGCCACTCCAGAGGCTGTGGAAATGACTCAGAAAATAATTCTACTCTCCAGAGAGAGTCTATAATTCATATGACTGCAATTACCCACTGGTCGGGGCTGGCGTAGGTAACACACACTGTTGTTTATTTCCCCACCACTCCACGGCACTCTCTGACGACACTGAAGGGAGGATATGAGCTCCTCGTATTTAAAAGGGGTGATGACTCAGAAGTGATATGGGGAGAAAAGATAAATATTGCACACCCACACATAGCTCTTACATGAAAACCCATCACGAGAACCTGTTAACAGTAGATAGTGCTGGAGTTATTTACTGGCAAGGATTCTTCATTTAATAAAAGGAATCACCAGGATTCCTTCCAGTAGAGTGTTAATAGTCCAGCAAAGACTGAATGTGATGGAGAGATAGATGCTAAATGCAATGTGCCGGGAATCAGTGCTAACCGAACGCAGATGAAAACCAAAGAGGGAGCATGTATTGTCCAATGTGAAATTCTGTTCACAAAAGTTTGCTTTACACACAACCTTTAGGACCAGTGTTTGTTGAATTGATGTGAGTGCATCTTTTGTACAGCAGGAGGCCCATGAGTATGAATCTATACAGAGGCGCTGGGTGCACACTGGTGAGAAAGGGAGGAAGGGAGGGAGGTGGAGGCCAAATGTGAGAGAACGCATTTGTGCTGAGAAAGGCATCCTGGTGGCAAATAATGTATTGGCTTTTTTTAATGGAAGGATGTTGATAGAAGGGAGGATGACACTCGATGTAATTCTGTGAGTCACCTAAGCCATCTAGAATATCAATGGGGCTCCTTTGGTCAGCATGCTAATCAGTAAAGGGAGTCTGACAGGTGAAAACAATATTTCCTATAGCAAGGCCAAAGCCAAACAATGCCACGATAAGCACTGGGAAATCTCATTACTGCTTCTGTGGTTTACCATGTCCCGATCCATAAACAACAACACATTATCAACAGTTCCCCGTGGATAGCCTTTTAATGTTTTTGCCGCTTTTCCATATGGTATTTTTCATTTAATCCTTGTCACAAGCCTGCAGGTAAGCAGAGCAGATATACTAGCTTCATTTTGTAGACAAAGAAACTGAGGTTCTGAAAGGTACAATGACATATCTAAAGACATGCAATTTTTCTTTTCCTCCCTTTTTCTTGAGACAGAGTCTCACTCTGTTGCCTGGGCTAGAGTGCCGTGGTGTCAGCCTAGCTCACAGCAACCTCAAACTCCTGGGCTTGAGTGATCCTCCTGCCTCAGCCTCTCGAGTAGCTGAGACTACAGGCATGTGCCACCATGCCCGGCTAATTTGTTCTATATATATTTTTAGTCGTCCAGGTAATTTCTTTCTATTTTTAGTAGAGAGGGGGTCTTGTTCTTGCTCAGGCTGGTCTCAAACTCCTGACCTCCAGTGATCCTCCCGCCTCAGCCCCCCAGAGTGCTAGGATTACAGGCGTGAGCCACCATGTTCGGCCTGCAATTTTTCTATAACAGTTAATTTAAAACACTGGATTTCTGACTCCTTGTCCAGTGCTCTCTCCATGAGACCCCGGTAGGAACTGAGGTTTGAAGCACCACTAACTAAATTAGTTTAAGCAGAAAACAGCTTATATATTCTGTATGAAAATACACACACAGCAATTGCCCAGACTGGGGAATTTGTAGATCAATTAACAAATATTCATATTAGTTGTGAGAGGCTTGCTAGGTTCTATATTAACCCCCAAAAAGACTGAAACATGAGTCGTGTCCTCAGGGGGCTGACCCTGGGGGCCTAGGCTGTGAAGGGACTTGACTTTAGGCCACAAGAGGCATTATCAGCAGTAGTATGAGGACCAACTAAGGCCCAGAGAAGGAGGAGGTGACAGAGTCAGAGGAAAGAAATAAGACATGTTCCTGCAGATGAGGGTGAGGGGAAGAAGGGGTTTTAAGACCCAGGAACTGCTACTCACGTGTGCGTGGCGGGGGAGGGAGGTGTTTCTTCTGCTATGTATTGTTGTAAGCTCCAGACGCATGGTGTAAGTGGTTATACAAGTGAGTGAAGCAATTCAATTTATTGGCTGAATTAAAATAAGTCAAAATTAATTGAACATAATTTTTCATTGGAAATGAGAAATACTGACTATGCTCAAGATTTTCTTCTTTTAGTGAAAGAAGTTGCAAATGCTAAGCCACCTTCTGCTCTTTTTGTTGTTTTCCGTGAAGCAGAGCCTTGGTCCATTTTGCACAAACTGTGAGGGGATCTACAGAGAGGCGACGCCTATTGTTTCTGCACATCCTCATCAACTCCTAGTGTTATCAAACTTCAAAACTGTTGCTTAAATCATGCTTTAAAATAGCTTCAAATACAATAATTTCTATTTCTCTGATTATTCATGAAGTCTTTTCGTGTGTTTCTTCACAAGCAGGTCCTTTCATGTGTTTTTTGACCACATGGATTTCCTTTTCTGTGAACTGCTTGTTCCCAACTGTTGCCCATTTCCTGCTGTGCTGGTTTTTTTTCCTTTATACATCTGTAGGAATTTTAAAATACATATTATTTATACTACTCCTCTGTCAGTTTTAAGCATTGAATATTCTTCTCTAGGTCTGTGGCTTTTCTTTCTTTCTTCCACCCTCCCCTTTTCAAGTTCAGTTTATTATGGTGTGGAAGAGATTCACAGCTAATGCACTTATCATTCTGCTGACAGAATCCTAAATTTAAAAAGGAATTTTTCTTTCTGATTGAAGGTTTTACAATCTTCAATTCAGAACCGTGAAGCAAAGATTGTAAAATTACTTGGGCAAATGTAGACTTCCTGTGCTCTTCACTCCTGATGGCAAATGTAAATTTTATTTTAAACAGGAATTTAGTTGGGATAATGCCTGAAGTCATTCATTTCTTACGAAATTACTGATGAGAAAAATTTTAACAACAACAAAAAAGAGAGCTATGGGGATTTGCTTTATCAAATACTGCTGTGTCCTTCCAAAAACATTTGGTAAAACAACTTCCATGTTTTAAAACCAGAAGAAATCGCTTACCTGGAGGTGACTCTTAGCCGGGCCAGAGAGGTGGCACAGACGGAGCCGGACCTTCCCACCTCTGAGATGCCAGCAGGCTGCAAGTGTGTGTACACCTTGTGTGAGTCCAGAGTTCCACTGCAGCCAACTGTGGTGGAGCCTCCCGAATTCAAGGGAAACTGAGGGAGAGAGAATCTATCTATCAGTTGAATCTATTTGTTTATTTTTAATCCAAGTACCAGAATTTATAGTTTTTTTTAAATCTATGGCATTTAATTAGAACACGGATTAATCAATATTGCTTTCTCAAATAATGCAAACCAATGAGTGTTCAGTTATGAAAATAAACTTGCCAGAAGGGAAAAAAATGAACAAAAAATTACTCTGAGAATGCTATATCTCTTACGTAAAAATAATTTAAAACTGGCGTAATGGCAGATGTGTTAAAGTGAAAGGTTATAGGTCTTTTTCCCACTTAATAAATTTTCTATAATAATAATTATCAACTATTATTTTTATAGTAACAATTTTTAAGGAAAAGAGGTAACGTATTTCTGAAATCAATTAGTCCTATTGGTTGAGAGAAATACATCTTTTCTGATACTCAGAAGACAATCACTTTCAAAGTCAGTTTTAACTTAATAACCATCTACCTCTCTGAAAAATTTTATGCTTTTTCCCCTGAACAAATCATTTAAAAGTTGAAACAACCCTTTGAAACCACTAACGAGCTGTTTAAATAGGTCCTCTATCAGTATTAGTATTGGCAAATGATAGGAACATATTAATTAATGATGTTGTGGCATACAAGTTTAGAAATCACTGTCATTGAGGGTTTTATGAAGCAAGCTCCCAGGCAGTTGGACTCCTAGGGCAACCTCCCAAGACAGTCACTTGACCAGGCAGTTACTAGCATGAGCGTGAAAATCAGCAGCTCACATCCTTCAGTGGAGCAGACCCACACACAAGAAGAAGTGTTGACACCAGGACTAAGCACTATTGTAACAGGAAAGAATTACCACCCCTTCTGCTTAGGTGTAAGGAGAAGCTTAAACAAGCCGTTTTTATACTATAATCTTATATTCATAGCCAGTGAAAAAGCCCCATTATTGAAATCCAACTTTGTAATTCTCCACTCAGAATGACATTGTAGGAAAAATATCATGTTTAACTCTGTCATTCGACATTTTTCATATGAATTGGGTGTGTTTTCTATTTGAATTTCAGCCACACGGTCTTATTACTGAGCTACTCACATCCGTCTTGGTGATCTGAAAATAAAACTGGCTATTTGCCCAGATATCTTGGTGTACAAAACACAGCAAGTTAGAAGCAGGATGGGGATTTAGAACCTGAGAATTATAAACCTGAAAGGGAGTTTAAGTAGTTAACCCCTTCCGCCCTGCCCCTATATTTTCTCAACTGAGAACGCTAAGGTTCAGAGCAGTCCTGCCTGACCTGGTGGTTGCAGATTCCCATTGACTTTAACCACAGGACATGGGAGTACTGAGACGCCCTAGGGAACGTCTGTATTCCAGACAGACTCCTTCTTGCCCTCGGTGTGTAGTATAACTCAGTTTCTCCCTTGCTAGTCAGGACCGATCAGCCCAGCCAATACAGTAACCCACTTCCTTGCCTTTTGTTTCAGAGGCATGCGCCTTGCCCAAGGTCGAAACCATTCACTGGGAAACAATGGAATTCAGGGTCCCTGCGTCTCAATAATAATAATAAACAATATTTACTACTGCTTGTTATATGCTCCGATTTCCTAAGCACGTTCCAAGGAGCATCTCATTTAATCCTTATAATAAACCTTTGGGGGAAGATACTATTACTATTCCCATTTTACAAAAGAAAAACATCAAACTGAGATGTGGAGAGCTCAAGTAGTGAGGTCACGCAGCTGGTCAGTGACCGAGCTAGATTTGAATGGAGGTCGGTGGATGCTATGTCTCTCCACTCTTATGCACCAGGTCATACTCCCTCCTTACTGTCCACATCTCGCAGTCCAATGACATTGTCACTACGCTGGCTAGAAGCAACTGCATATGAGATCCCTGAGGGCAGGAGCCACGTCCCTTTCACCTCCTGCCGCAGAACACACACCAGCACCTGACACGAAATCAGCACTTATGAAGAGTCTGATGAGAGGGATTGAACCTCTCTAGGTTTAAAACTGGGCAACTCCAGTTGCACTGTTCTCAGGATAAGTATGGAATTACATGACTTAGGGACAGCTACAAGTGAAGGCTGACTGAAAACTTCCTGACCTGAAGCTGTGATACTGTAAATAATAAAAAGGTTGGTTTGGGGTTTTGTTTGCATTTGTTTTTTAGCACTTCCAGTGTGTCTAGACTATGCTAAGAACTTCACGTACGTTATTTCATATAATTGCTCACAGCAATCCTGTGAGGTAGGTGCTCTTATTACCTCCAATTTACACACAAGAAAATGAAAGCTTGAGGAGATGCAGTAACCTGCCCAAGACCATGAAGCTAATAAGTGGTACAGACAAGAACATCTCATTCCCAAGTATGTACTTTATTACTGTAAGTATAAGATCTGTGTTAAACCAGCCATTTTGACTTTTTTCCAAAATCTCTTTATCAGTTTGTTAGTGTAACGATTCATGTTGAAGACTCCCCATCCCCATTCCAGCTGCTCAGAAGGATCGTTGGGACCCAGCAGCTGGAAGGAGGAAGGTACTAAGGCAGAACCACCTTGGAGGGAGCCCAAGCCGAGCTGCCTCTAGAGAGCATGGTCTGCTTTCTCCTCTGAGATGCAACCCAGCAAGGGTCTAGGCAATTCCCAGGCAGCCTGCATATACCTTATTTATAACTGCCCCACCCTCCTCGGCCACACTTTCTTCTCTGCTGGGCCAGCTCAGCCTCTGCTGCCTCTGCCAATGGGATGCCTCCGTGTCCCCACCTGGCTTCCTGGAGACTTGGGCTTAGCTGGGCAGCAGAACTGCCCACCATCATGTGGCTTCTAGAACAATAGGCTCC
>RJWJ010010209.1:0-47577 GCA_004363605.1 Indri indri
AGCAGAGAGCGGGGGCTGGCAGGAGCTGTCCCTGGATGTGGCTCCATCCCTGCCCCAGGGACCGGGTCCAACAGGTAGCGGGTCCTAATTTTACATTACGATCTAACGTTAAAACCTGGTTTTTTTCCTCGGTCTGTTCACTCACTCTATCCTTCCAGAGAATCTGTGTGTGTTTCTGTGTGTGTATGTGGTTTGTGTGTGGAATGTGTGTGTGTATTGTGTGTGTGGTGTGCATGTATGATGTGTGTATGCATGTATGGTGTGTATGTGTGTCTGTGTGCATGGGGTGTGTATGTATGTGTGTAGTGTGTAGATGTGTGTGCCGTGCATGTGATATCTGTGTGCAGTACACAGGTAGGTATGTGTGGTGTATACACACTTAGCTTCTAGTCTACGTAAGTGCGCATTAGCAGAGTTTTGCACCTGAATATAAAGGAGAGGCTGCAACATCTTCCAGGCCAGACTGTGGCTCATCCACCTTCCTGGGAACTTATAACATTTTATCTTTTCCAGGGAAGTTCAGAAGACCAGCCTCCCAGGCACTGAAATACATGAAAGCATGGAATGTGTTGGTGTCTGCTAGTCTCACTGCGTTTCCTCACTGATGTGTGTTGAAAGAGCCACCTGAGAAGTCCTGGTCTAGGTGGGGCGGCCTCTCTACCTCAGAGAAGATGGCAAATTTTGCAGTCACTTACAGTGCGGTGTTTTGTTGTTGCATTTGTTTGCATCTCTTTTTAAACATTTTTTGAAAGAGAAGATGAACTGATGAAGAGAGGCCTGTGGGAGAGTGCACACCGGAGGTTGAGGAGAGGCGGAGCTTTGGTCACTGGAAGAACATTTCTGAAAGTGAACCTGATTCCACATGGACCGACTTTTACAAGCTGTCTAGACGCACAGACCTCACTCATCCTGGTTCTTAAAATTGAACTTTTACCAACTATTTCTTATAAATTTGGCTAAGAGGCTAGACGTGCCATTTTCTACCCTGCACAGGCTGTCCTAGCAGCAGCAGTGCATGGGCCAGGAGAGCTTTGACGGTAAGAGAAGGTCACCGTTTCCTAATGCCATGCATTTTGTTGCTGGTATAGAGCGGGACTGGCATGTTTTCCAGCCACGAAACAACGCCGATGACATCTTTCATGCTGAAAACTTGTCACATCACAGCATATCAATTGTTGTTTGCCACAATTGTTGCCAATACGACAACTGCGTGTCACATAAGGTTTCCCATACCCTGCTACTTTTTGACACTTAATGTGTACCTAAATGCCTGTGTGTGTCTTTGTTATTCACACTGAAAGAAACAGATTCTAATTCACACAGAACTTGGTGTTGCTTTTGCCATCGTCTCCTTAACTTGTAGCCGCTCTCTCCTCTGAATGATCTATGACAGACAATCACTCAGCTCTGAGTATGAAAATGAGAGTAGCCTCTTTGCACTGATGGATCTCAGAGATTCAATAGTTGGAAAAATAGAAGAGAATATTCCAGAATGACAAAGGCTCCTATTGCCTGGGGCAGATCTGATAAAGCTGCCCAATTGACGGTTGGATAAAGAGAAAGAAAATTCTGTTCACTATCATTACATAAGCCTTTGTTCAAATTAAGGCATCTCCCCCTTTCTTCCTGGGTCATGATGTCATTATGTCATTCTTCCCTTCCTGAGGAGTACAAGTACATGCTGAGACACATTCTCACCTTTGCCGGCAGCACCCTCAGCTGCCCCTCAGTGGTCTCCCACTGCCTGCCCCTGGGCCCTCCCTGGCAGCCAGATTTTCTCTGACCAGCCCAGGTCTTAGAGCTAAGTCATGTTCATCTCTGATCTGGCCTTCCCCACCCATGACCAGCTCCCCACTGGGGTGACAAACCTACATCTTCAGTAAGAATAAACTTTGCTAAGGCCAAGGGGCAGCTCTGTGCACAGGTCCTGAGGGGGAAAAGTGTAGCCAAGAAAGACATGGGAAATAGTGAAGCTAAAGTTTGAAAATCCTCCAGTACTCATGTTGCTTTCCATTCTGTGGAAAGACAGCAATTCACCTCTCTAAAAGAAACCTTCAGAAAGATTGATTGAAACGTAGGTAACATCACTGGTACTTATCACAGATGCTTTTTAAGCCTGAAATGGAATAGAAGAAAGAACTTTCTAGAAGGACAAAAGACTCAGTGATAACTGTGGCCCTCCAGAGATGACTGTGTGAATCCTGTGATCCCAGATCACCAGACAGATGCAGATGTGGTCCTTTTTCATCTCCCAGAAAAGATCCCATTGTTTTCTCATCACTCAGCCTTGGCTCAGTCTAATCCAAGCATAATTTGTGTTTAGCACCTTAAAAGATATCAGAGTCCCTTAGCAGGCTTGTATGTGCAGTGAGGTAACACATTCCAGAGTTTCCTGTGAAGGTAAAAATGCCACAGAGACATGCCAGCCAGCTCCTGTCCCCTCCTAGTGACCAGATGCCCTCAGTGGTGATTATACACCTCAGGATGTTCCACGTCTCTGTGGCAGATGTTTCTAAAGTATAGAAAGCTAGGAGTGAGCTTCACATCTCCCTGGTTTCAAGCAGAAATTCGCTGGTTTAGTGAATATTTCATGTTTTATATTTAAAGAAACAAAAACTTATGTGGTTGTTTACCTTAATACAAAAAAACTCCACTTTCAAAGTATTTTTAATATTCAGACAAAATGTATTTTCAAATATCCCCCAACTCAGACTACAGTAATATGAAAGGACACCTTGAAATCTAGCCAAAGTGATGTTTACCAGTGTGACTTCCTGTGACACAGTAGGTTACTCCTAGCCAAGAGCTACATAGCAGATGCTCAACTATAGGACTCTCACTTTTATTGCTGCCACCAACGTGGGACATGACTGAAGTCTGGGCAACCATGTACAGAAACATCTCCTGAGGCATCAATTCCAGCATCATTGTTTAGCCTGTTTTGATTCTGCATATGCCTAAAAAAGACTCATGCAGGTTGCCAGTTCCTGAGAAAAATATCCTGGATGGAATGAAAATTTGGTCAAGTTAACAGAAATATTCACAATAGACAGCAGGTTTTATAAAGAACATATCCCCACATCATTGAATGCTGCTGCTTC
Organism: Indri indri; assembly: GCA_004363605.1. Classification (NCBI taxonomy): domain Eukaryota; kingdom Metazoa; phylum Chordata; class Mammalia; order Primates; family Indriidae; genus Indri; species Indri indri. Next base: position 3,102 of record RJWJ010010209.1, read on the forward strand.
CCTTGAAGCCATTACGACACACTGTTTTGCAGAGTTTATATTTACAGAGTTGTTAAAACATACATTGATCTTTGTTAATAATGTCTATTTTCGAGTTATCTTTTCTGATTACTATTTTCTGGTCTGGAAGAATTCTGCATAACTTAGAACTAAAATGCCTCTTTCATTTCCTAAATATTGAGATTTTTTTTGGAAAAAGTACATATTCTCACGCGCTTGCACAGACCGAGGCTCTTTGCCATATACTTACTTCAGTAGGATTTTTCCTGTAGCCTACCTTACTAATCTATACTCAATATTCAAGCTATTGCCTGCCTGTGGCAGAAATAAAAATGGGGCATATTAACTAAGCCATTAGGGATCCATTGGGGCAATATAGGAAGTCTAATGTTTAGACAGATGATCAAGATTTCCTTTTAGTTCAATTTAAATTGTTTTCAGTGGGATTTGAAACATTAAGCAAGATATTAGAAGCTAGAAGACAGCCTGCTATATAGTAGGTGTTCTAAACAAATTATTGAATTAATAAATACAAGTGAAGTTAAAATTACCACTAAGAATTCAAGAAAACAATTTTTAAAGATAAATGCAGAATTTTAAAAAAAAGTCCTAAGTCACATTTCAGAATTATATATACATAGATATTTCTTTTATTCATTGGAAATCTAGGAAAACTGTAAATATGACCTATTTCGTTTCAGAAATCACCTGTAAATTTATAATCCTTGTCTGTATTGATCAACTTTTCCAATATAATTTGTTTATGATAAAAGCAGCCCTATTTATAATACCAAGAGAAACTATGGAACTAATTATTATTTGACAAAAAAGACAGATGTTGGGAAAAGACATGTGGTGGCCTTTGTATATCAGAGGCTCACAGAACCACTCTAAAGAGATTACAAGTCACTCTCCCAGTCCCTCCTAACAAACTGGACAAGCATTCCTTTCTCTGGCAATTCATTTATCCCTGGGTCGTGTTAAAATGGTTAATTGACTTTGAACACTGAAGTTATTATACACTAAATATCCAGGTGATTTTTTTTTTAACTTCTAACTGGACATTGATTATAAATTACTCTGAAGGTCAGAAAAAAGAGTACAACTCAGAAGTAATTGAATTAGAAAGAAAAACTACTTGAAAAAAGTAATCAATAGTACGTGGGCTACTTACTGCTTTTCTAATCCCATAGGCAAAAAGAAACATATGATCAACAAATTACAAGTCAACAAATCACTTAGCCATATTTTTTATGTTCGTAGCATATGTTGTTTAAAAATCAATCTTGCCTCCATGTTTTTCCCCTAAAAGCTTCTGCATGATTAAAAACCGGTGTTACAGAGACAATGAACGAATGTTTACAAAGTATTTCCAAATATATAAAAATATCTAGATAACAAAAACGTTATAGGAATTTTTAAGAAAATAAAGGAGTAAGAGATCCTGGGCTGCTACCCCTCCCATCGGCAATAAGAAAGTAACTTTGAAAATTATTGTTCAAAATTGCCTGCATTTTGAATCGCACATACCAAAGTACATTTTTATTATTCTATCTTTGGCATTTTCCAGCTTATTCTTTTCCCCTATTCAATTTTTCAGTAATTTTTTGTTTCCTATGTTTAATTTTAATGTTCAATATTAGAAGACAGTTGAAGAAAAAATAAATGTCGTAACTCTCACATGTTACCCTGAATGCAAACTTACTTTATAAATAAGTACACAATGATTAGAAATGTAGAACTGGTTCGGCCTCTGGTTTCAGTAAGTTACTTATAAAAACAATCCACCCAGAACTATACTCTGCTCTGATATGGCAATACACGGTACTTATTAATTTTCACAAGGCTAATATTAATAGCAACTACTTAAGGGGATTTATTTCTGAAGTTTTCGTAGAATTGGTGATACCAAATGTGTTGTCTTTTCACAAGTACAGTATCATATAACTTATTTATGCCTTCTTATTTCAATAAAGGATACAGGGTAGGTAACAATAACATGAAGTTGTAGTTGCATTCACAAAAAAATACCAGAAATATAAGATAGTGTTTCCAGAATATGGTATGCACATGGAGGAATTAAGAATAATGACTTTAAAGCAGCATGGAAAATGCTAAATTTCTGTGAAAATAGACTGCACTATGGCAGGAAAATATTTCCCACTGTTTTCATTTTATGTAAAAATTAAAAATAACAGGGAACTATTCAATATAATAATGTGCATTTATTTCTTGGAAAACAGTTGATTTATCATTTATATTTTATATTATAGCCAGGATTAGATTTATTTTGTTCATTTTTTAAGGCTTAATAATTTAAGAAAAAGAAGCATTGAAGATGTATATGTGTGTGTCTTATTTCTGTGTATAGTTAAAAAGAGGAAAAAAATCTTCAACGACAAAAAGAAAATGCAATAAATTGTTGGTGTTAATTGCCTGAGCAGTCAACTGCAAAGACAATGCAGTGAAATACACAGGGGTTGAAGATGGAGACTTCCAGCGACGCACAGATGGTATCTCACAGAGGCTTCCCTGTGCCCAGGTTTCAGGATCTATTATATTTTTTAAAAATGCATAAATGACAAAACAAAGTTTCAGAACACACACACACACAGATAGAATCACTATATGCCACTTAGAGAAAAGCTCAGAGGTTTCACTGGACGGCTTTTGCACACGTCCCCAGGGCATCTGCCTGTCCCCAGCCCCACATCCCACAGGCTGCACGCTCTCGTCATCACCCCATGGCAGACCCGGAGGCCATGGTGCCAGTTTATTATTAGTAGAACGCCGTGGTTACTGGTGACCCTCACCACTCCCATGTGTCTTCAGCTTCTTCACTTGACTGCTTTCCTATGGCAGCTACAACAAGTTGCCACAAACTCGGGAGCTTAAAACAATACAAATGTATCTTCTCACAATTGCAGGGGTCAGAAGCCAGACATGGGTCTCACTGGGCTTACATCGAGGTGTTGCCAGGGCTGGTTCCTTCTGGGGGTTTTGGGGGACAATTCATCTCCTTATTCTTCCAGCTCCTGGAGGTTGCCCACACCCTGGTCTAGTGGTTCCTTCCTCCACATCCAAAGCCAGCGATGGAGCACCCAGTTCCCTTCACACTTCAGTTCTCTCTAATCCACTCCTCTGCTGTCCTCACCAGTTTTGAGGGGCCCTGTGATTACATTGGCCATTAGGACAATCCAGGACAATTGCCCTGTTTTAAGGTTAGCTAACGAGCAAACTCAATTCCATCTGCAGCCTTAATTACCTTTGCCATGTAACATATCATGTTTACCAATTCTAGAGATTTGAGCTGGAGGTCTTTGGCAGGGGCATTAATCCATCTGCCTCATTCTTTTTTGAATTAAAAATTAATATATTGGCCAATGACAATTGTAAGTACTAATTCATGTATTTAGTAAGCAAATTATGTCAGGAAAGAAACAGACTATGTGAAGGAACTGAACTTTGGCAAACTTTAAAAGGGGTGGCTCGAAACCCAGGGAAGGGGAAGTGAGATGTGGAAATTTGAAGAAGTGATTCCCATGCTCGTAAGATCTCCTCAGACTCTCTCTCTCTCTCAGATCTGATGTTACCTTCAAGCCCAGGAAGAAGTATGTTAGGATCGAGTGGCAAATTGTATTCTGCAGGGAATATGAAATATTTGTAGAAGGTAGATAATGGCAGAGCAGTCACAGATAAATCAGAAAAGTTTCCTGGAGACAAACAATGGGAACTTGAAATTAGTTCTATTTAATTTTTCAATCTCTTCTGACATAACTAGAAAATTAGGGCTCCAAAGCAGCAGCCAAAACCTAAACTCATGTGTTACTTTTAATTACAAAATAAAATCATAGCAGTGTTAAATGTTGCATAATTTATTTATTTGGAAAAAGAAAAAATAAGAAAGTTGGAGGTGGCTGTCTTACATCCTCTAACTTTCACCTTAATCATTCAGTGTCAGTCTCATAAAAATTAAACAATGAAGAGCAAAAGAAAACTTCTCAATGAGAAACAAGGGTATTAATTCATCGTGAAAAAACAGCATTTTACTTAAAACTAAACCTTTTAGAGTCACCTCTCCCTTCTTCTCAGGTCCCAGGAGGTCTGAGGCTGGAACTCCCTGTTTAACCTGGAGAAGGGCATCACCAGGTTCTCCTGAGAAAGGTAGAAAATGCCTTTCTGGGACCTCCCTTTGTTAAAGCTGTGGGAGAGCTCACCTTTTCCAAGATGGCTGAGCAGTGTTTTGAGATGTGGATTCCAAGGTCCTGAGTTCCCTCAGACAAGCTCACAACTTTTCTAATCCACGTCCTCATGTGAAAGGTGGAAAAATAATAAAACCTGCTTTGTATCTTTCCTTGGCGTCACGTGGAATAAGATAAGTAGGAAAAAGCAGGAGACACAAGCTGTTATATAAATATTATTGTTGATTTCAAAAATACATGCATCCTCTGATATTTGATACAACATTGTAGGAGCATCAGCACAGCCTTCCACCTTACCACTGGCAGCCTACGCGTGTGCAACACCAGCTCCCTATTAGCGTGGGTCACCAACGCATTTCTTAATGCAGCCTAACTTTATGTGAGCAAGATTTCCTGTGAAGGGAAATGACATCTCGTGCCCCCTGGTTTTAATCCCTCCACACCCACTTGCTAGCAGCATTTAATATTCCCCTATTACCAAATAACCTACTTTACATATTCCGGACTGTGGGAGCAAGCTTGAAGACTAATATGAGGGAATTAATATTTATAAACAAGAAGATCAGGGGCTAACTATGCATTGTAGCATAATTAAACATATTTATCCAAGATACTAAATATTTTTCAGGTTATTAGTTATATGGGAAAATAAAAAATATCAACACTTATACCATACAATGCTAAAATATGGTGCAAATACATATAAAATTATGATTTCCAGTACTCGATATTAATTTAAAGAAACAAGAATTAGGAAAATAATTTCATGGATCTAGAAATGCCTTTTCCCCTCAAACTTCCTAAACCATCAAAATGTGATTTATTTTTCATTCTTCTTGCTCTCTAAAATCCTTTAAAGATTTAATCTCTGTGGTTTTTCTCAGAAGCTGATTGCTTGGGCAGTGGATTCAGATCAGGAAAATAGGCCCCTTACATCACCCATTCATATTTCAGGTATTTCTGGATCACCACTGACACCTGCCCCTTTCAATACCACTGAAAATTAATTATCGATTACCCCAAAGTCACAGGTTTGACCTTAAAGTCTTGGCCCAGAGATAGACTCTCTAATGATGCCCAGAACCTTTGAATTCCCACCATAGCCAAAGGCGAGGGATTCATTTTTGATCTTCCTTTCACATCACTCTTCAAGAGATGTCATCAGAAATTAATGTAAATTTGAGTTCAGAACCCATCACCAAAATGCCTGATGCCAGGGCTCCCTAGTCAATGGTTTGGGAATTAAACTTAAATTTAATTCTCAAGTTTAAATCTAATTCTCTAGTTGACACTTAATTTCCTTCTTTCAGGTCTTCATGGCATGTGTTTTTGAACCTCATCATGCCCTGATCAGAGCCCTTTGCTGAGTTGCTGACTGCCTTTTCAACCACAGCTTATCTTATCCCTGGAGTGCACCTTGGGGGAGGAGGCAATTCCCTCAGAGAGGGGCTTCTGGAGTGTTTGTTGACCTCAAATGTTGGAAGTGCTGTGGGTCAGATGGGCAGACAGTGACAGAGCTGTCAGAACATGGAGAACATTTCCCTCAGAGGGAGAGTGGGACTGTGGGCCAGTCCTCACTAGAAAGACGAAGCTGACACTAGTCATGGTGTTTACTCTCCCTCCTCTATGGAACACGTCTAGGCCGACACGAAGGAGGTATAACGGCCTAGTGCAGCGGCTCACACCTGTAATCCTAGGTGAGAGGCCGAGGCGGGAGGATCGCTTGAGGTCAGGAGTTCGAGACCAGCCTGAGCAAGAGTGAGACCCATCTCTACTAAAAATAAAAACAAATTATCCATGTGTGCTTGTGTCTGTCTATAGTCCCAGTCACTCAGGAGGCTGAGGCAGGAGGATCACTTGAGCCCAGGAGTTTGAGGTTGCTGTGAGCTAGGCTGACACCACGGCTCACAGCATTCTAGCCCAGGGTTGGTGGTGGGGGTGGGGGTGGGGCAGCACAGCAAGATTCTGTCTCAAAAAGAAAAGAAAGACAAAAGGAGGTATTACAAATGAGGTGGCTGTCCAGCAGCCTCGTCCCTCATCTAATAGACATTTTGGCATAATCGAGTGAATCATTGACAGAAAAATGGGTTCCTTGCTTGTCATTTGTTTGTTTTCAGAAACTCTCTACAATCTTAACAAATGTACATTTTAACATAAAGTGAGGAAAGGACTTCAAAGACTGCAAGAGTAGCACACATCTCTGAAACAGTTCGGGACGGAGCCAAGGTGCTCAACAAGGAGTCAAAGCTAGTGGTGCAGATGCCAGCTGGTCCCCACATCTGCCAGCGTGGGTGTCGGGTGTCTGCTCATACCGCTGATCTTTCCGCTTCAAAGAGAGAGTTCAGCCCCTCCCAAATCATGAGCCATTTGATCAAAGCATTAGAGAGAGGAAGTCAGGAGTGAAGCTGATCTAGGATAGATGGAATAACAGATTTTCATCAAAAGTTTCATTTTAAAACCCCACTTGACAAATACATGTTCCTGTATCAATTTGGTTTCTCGGAATTAGATGCTGATTTGGAATTTGGAGTACAAATGGGATTAGGAGTCAAACTTGTGAAAGAATGGGGAGGTCACGGGATGGGGAAGAAAAAGAAGTTGAACTGCGTGGTATTAACAGATCGACAAAGCCTCAGCCAACCCCCAAGGAACTCTGGAACAAGCAGTGTCCCTCTGGCCAAAAGGGCTGGGCCACTGTATAACTTGCAACTGTCTCCTTCAATCCCCAGGGCTGCCCCAGAAGGGTGGAAACCTGAAAACCACGTGACTATCCATCAACAGGAAAATGAATAAATACATCGTGATGTATTAGTTCAATGGGTTGCTACTGAGAAATTAAAAACATAAAACTTCTAATACATTAAAGAATGTGGATAAATCTCACAGAAAAATGTTGACTGAAAAATGCCATACATAAAAAAGCACACATTGCATGATTTTACCTACATAGAACTAATCTAAGATGAGCAAATCATAACGGTCATTAAAAACAGGAGGGAAATTGGTGTGAAGACAGAGCAGTTCTATAACAGGGCAGGAATGTGGATTACTTGTCTGTATCCACTTGCTAAACCGTGCAGTTAAGATGTGTGCATTTCAATGTATTGTGTACCTCAACAAAAGAAGTATAAAAAATAAGTCAAGTTGTGAGGGATGAAAGGAAAAGAAAATAGCATCACTTCAGCTGAAATATGAAATCTCACCAGAATCTGTAAGAGTGTGTGTGAAAAGTCCTACCATTGAAGGCACCTGAAATATTTGGTAAGTGGTAATATTTGGTAATCTTCCTAAACACCTGCCCAACATATTACCCACAATTTAATGAACTCAACAAATTTCCCACTTTACTGTGTCTTTGCCTCTGCTTATTCCATTTGTTTTCTTTGAAATGCTGGCTGTTCCCTTCCTTCTCTCCCACTTACTGAAATCCATTTCATCTTTGAGACCTGTCTCAAATATCTCTCCCGAGAGTTTTCTAAGGTTTTCTTCCTTGTGATTCTAAAATAGGCATTGCCACCCATTCTCCAGAATTTTTACTTTTCCTTTAGAGAAAATATTTGGACCCACATTCCTCCACACTTACTTTGAAGGCTGACACATTCTCTGTCATCAGCTCGTGCGTTTTGTCTCTGGCTGTGTCCTCAGTACCGACGTGGGCCTGATACATGGTTGATACTTGAGATGAATATTGTTTGAATGAATCAAATCAATGGAATATACAGAGTCTGTTCATTTTCTTTGATTATTTGTTCTGCTCAAAATATTTTTATTAGCATACTGCTCCTGCTGAAGAACTCTGCAGCCACTTCATGTCTTGTGTTTGTTCATTCTAGTCCCTACATCTACAGACTGGTTCTTGTCGTGTGTGACAAACACGTGATTCTCCTCCCTGACACTTCTCATCCTAGCTCTTCATCTCTCGCCACATCACTTCTCAGACCTGCTTGACTGCTGAAGTTATTCTACAGATTGATATTCTGATCCAGGAAAAGTCCTTAGAAAGAGACTGCCCATTAGGTGTGCAAATCCCAGACAAATGAATTCTCAACATTACATCTCAGTGCACAAGGCAACTTCGAACGGTTGCCCAAAGGAAGATACGAGTATACCTCATTAAGCCACATCACAAAATACCATAATTGTTCCTTTGGACCTCAGGAAACACAACATACCCATTTTAACATGTGAATATTGCAATTCTAAAAATCCTGTTCCAGAAAAGGAAGTAGCACAGATTCCAAATTATCATGGAAGTGAGCCAGGATTGTGAAAATAATTCACGAACTTGTATCTGGTGTTTAACAAGACTCCGGAAAGCATGTCTCAGAGATGTTCCCTTTGATCATGTTACTAAAGGCAAGACACCAACCAGCTCAGGGAGGCCAACTCTCAGCACTGCCTGATCTCACCACCCAGCTCAGAAAAGCGTCAGCCACTGCTGTGGTGTGTTTTCTTAAGACCCAGCTCACTGAAACGCAGGCAGATGCAAGCCAGTAATAAGCGCCATGACTCAGAGTCAAACATGTCAAAATGCCTCACTTGTAGGCCTCAGCCTGTCTATGACGCAGACAAAGCACAACGGTTTGACAACTCACAAAGTAAGCAATGACCTGCTGTTATTTTTTGCAGTGGGGGCTGGGGGTGGGGTGGGGTGGCAATCACTTAATGACTCATGTAATGGGAGTAAGAATTTCAGGGGTTGAAGGCGATGCACATTAGGACTCATAAATCAAACTTTATTTCTTTCATTATGCTAGAAATGAGGCAGGAATGCTTTTCATTGACAAAACAAAATGTTATTGTTACTTTAAATTAAAGTATTATAGTGAAATTCACCAAAGTTTCAAAGGGAAGGAAAATGTTTGTCTGTTATCCTTATAATCTCTCCATGAATGCAACATTTGTATCTTTCCTTTGATATAAACAGGACCAAGATTAAGGATGATCTCTCTTCTGAGAGAAACTTTTCTCAGGCAATGCTTTCAAACCAGGCAAGAGAAGTCCTGAGATCTTAGACTGTCTGGGAAGCCCTGACACTTTGCGTGGAGAAGCCATGGTGAGCTGGGGGCAGTTGTGAAATCTTCAGTTTGTGATGTTCCTGTCCAGTACATGTCTGTCCCTGTGGAGGCTCTACAGTCCTCATGCTGAGAGACTGAATACGCAGAGGACGGCCAGACTGATTATGAAAATAAAAATCTGACCTGCAACCTGGAGCAACCTGTCAAGGAGACCAACTCATTACCTGCAGTGACTAGCCCAGGAAGCCAGCCTGTCCTCTATAAGTCAGACTTGTAGGAAGTCACACCACTCTCTCTAACAATGACCCAGCAAGCCAAACAATTACACCTGTATAACGATTGCCCCCAAATGGCCAGGCCTTGATTAGTGACTGACAGATTCTTAATTTACATTCCTATTTCCAAGGTGAGACCAACCTAAGTTAGAGGAAGCTAAATATGCTCCCCTAACCAGTCAGACGGGATGCTCCAACTCTAGTTAGCCACTTCCATCTTCCCCAGCCCAACAGCTTGCAATCATGGCACATGAGAAGCCTTCCCTTTTTCCACTATAAGACATTCTGTCAATCTTGTCAATTTCTACAATGCTGTCTTGGATATCCGGAACTTCCAGCTTCATTCAGGAGACTTCACCATGGGTGTGGTCACTTTGTAACCTATAAACACCTCTCCAACATACACACACACACCCTATTTAAGTTTGTCTATCCTTAAATCCACCTTCTCAGGATTTGAATGGGAATTGGATAGACTCATTATAGTAAGTGCAAGGTAGCTATTGCCTTAGAGAAATTGTGACGACCCAGTACCATGGACCAAAGGATCGAAGACCTAACAATGGCATTGACCCCAGTGCAGACAGACTGAGGAAGCAGGTGTGTGACAATATGCTCACACGTCAGCCCCTCCACCTACATTGGCCAGTCTGCGCACGCTCAACGTGACCAAAATCAACACCTATGCCTCCACCATTTAGGCCATCAGCTGAAATTTTACTTTGTCTAACCACTGAGGAAGAATGGTGCTCTGGTTAAGAAAAGAATTAATTAAGTACACATAAGTAATGCAGTTATTAGGAACCATATGAGAAATGATTTGACTTCTGAAAATTAAAAGAGTAAGAAATAGTTTTGTCAGAAATATTAAAATAAAATATTGATAATATTGGTGAGAGTGCATTGAAACAAAAATGCATATATATTTGTTATAAAACTTTTAAATGTAATTAGCCAACATGTTCCAAATGCCTAAATTTTTTTTCACGTTATTTGGTTCAGTGATTTTGTTTTTGAAAATAAATAAATCTTTCTAAGCCTCTATTTTTGAAAATTTTAAAAGATTTACACAAAAATGTTGATAGAAATGTTATTCGTAGCAGTTACGTGAAAATACATATAATACTATCAGTGAAAAATAACGTGCACAGCTATTCACACGCATGGGCACAGACACACACTCTTGGATCAGTAGAGATACTGACCGGCACTGCTACACTGTATCAACTCATTTACTCTCAGGATAGTCCAGTGAGATAGGTACTATTTCGTCCCAATTTTACATGCTAGTAGATGTTAGCTTAACTTATCCAAGAGTAGGTTTTAACATATGCTCACTAATATTATCTATACTTACTAATAGTAATCTATTTTACATTGTTATTTAAAATAAAATGTAACACTAATAAATCAGAATCTCCTTAGCAATATTTCTATCAAGCATGGTTGCAATTGGTTCAACTGGTTTTAGCTAGCAACAATTGCACAGTTATTTAATTTCATAGTAAATACTACTTGCAGTCCTAATAAGAGTTCTTGAGGAATCGTATTTATAAAAGAAATTCTTCAAAGTAATTATTAACCCATACATTATTTTTAGTAAACTAGGAAATGTATTATTTAAGTACTGCTCTGATATTTATTTCCACATTTTTTAGATAAATATATTGTATTTGATGAAGTTAAATCCTTTTGTCTTGACTAAGATCGAAATTCTTTTTTGTCTTGTTTTCACGTCTTTTGTGTATCCTTTAATTTAGTGGTTTACAAAGTGAAAATTGATTCAAAGCAAAGTAGAACTCTTCAAAATGTTGATATCTTTTTTAACCTGTGTATTGTTTTCATTAGCAGTAACAAAAAATGCTGCACCCAAGTTAAATGCTGCTAAGTTTTAAAGTGATTTTGTAGTTACCCCAAAGCAGAACAAAATAATCCAGTGATGGTGCTGGGGTCGTGCTGAGTGGGGAGACCCGGAAGGGCAGTGGGCCCTGTGTTTCTGTAAACGGGAACATTTTAAGCTTGAAATGTCATGTTCAGAGTTGGAAACAGACAAACAAAAACCACTGAGCTCTGCAGCTTCTCTTATGGCAACTGGCAACAAATTGCCACTGTTCCCTACTCACGGATTGAAAAAGTGAGCATTTAAATGAGCACTGTCATTGCCCAAGAGGGCCATAGTCATCAAACACCACAGGGCCCACCCAAAATTCAACCAAACCAGTCCATGTACTTGAGGCAGACTGTGTTTTGCACCGGAATTATGGGGGTAGTATCACCACCCCATATGGTAAGTGCGATGGCTCGATAGCCTCCCCAACCTTGGAGCTCTGTGTTGCATGGCTACCTACAAACGTGCCAGGTTTCATGTAAAAGTTGACTCGGTGCTTAGGAGACTAATGGTACCCCCAATATGATACCATCTAGTCAGTATTAAACATTATTTGCTTTTTTAAAGTATAGCTTTAATTATAGACACAAAGATATTCCTTAGACCCGTAATTTATTTTTCTCATGGAGTTCCCAGAATGAATTTTCTTCTATTATTAGTCCCCAGGAAACTAAATATGGCATTCTCAAATTTCATTATACTTCATATTATGTATGGATTACCTCAAACAGATATCAGGACATATATTGAAAAGACTCTTTATATATATATATATATATATACACACACACATACACACACAGACACATATGCGCTATATATTTTTAATCATAAGAAGTCACGTTAATCATTCTGGGCCTGATATTTCTCTTTTCTAATGGAAGGAGTGTCACAAGATAATAGTTAAATTTTTATTTTTATTTGAGGTTTCCCAGATTTGCGAAAGGAAGGAATGACGGAAGAAAGAGACAGAGAGAGAAAGAAAGTTAGTTTAATACCTGGTGGTTACAGAATATGTATAATTATTAAATTTTAATTTACTGTGAAATACATAGTAAATAATTCCATGTCTTCCCTAATTTTTTCAGAGCTCACAATTTAATGTATTCGCATAAAATGAGGAGAGAAATGCTGGCTAAACTCTCTTTTACTTATAACATCCATTAGGAAAACTTTATGGTTAGTTTACAAGCCCCTAGAGCAGGTATTAATATTAAATAATGAGAACACAAGGTAGGAAGACTGATTCAGTGTGATCTACCTGTCAACACCATTGTGAGGTTAAAAAAATCCGTGCAATAATTTATACCAATACTCTTAATAGTGCCAGAATCCCTAAAGCCTTACACAGTGTGATTTATCTTCAAATTCTCTTTCCAATTAAACATGGTGATAGTTGGAATTAAATAAAAGCCTTGGAGAACAGGAGGTGCTTTTGCCCTTAATGTAATCTTAAATGCAGACATCCCAGATTTGCCTGCTGCTACTAGGGCTTTCCTAAGATCAAATGCATCACCCATTTGAAACAAAGAGGTATAATTCCACAAAGCTATTGTGCAAAACTCAAAAACAATTACCAAAAAAATACAGATGGACCACACAGATTTCTCTTTTCCAGAGATGTATAGGAGACTTCAAAGTAGCAAATACAGAAACAATAATTATGATTCCCACTCTTAATCTTCTAGCCTGCAGAAATGGTCCCTTAATAAATGTAAGAGCTAAAAACTACAGTTTACATAACTGTCTCTTGTTAGGTTTTATTGTTCTAAATCTACATCTTTTAAAAATTCTTGCAGCCCTGGGAAGAGGTTTACAATTCAAACATTATTTTAAAGTGTGCAGCAACTGTGGGGAAACAAAGCTGTCTTTTAGGAGCTCCATCTGCTGCCAAGTATAGCTCTTGCAAAACATCCAAATAGTGTAGAGTGTCATGCTTCTTCCGGAAACAGCAACGTTTTATATATCTTTGTATCCACCAAAATAACCTAGTGTCTGGCACGGAGCTGGTGACCAGCAAATCTCTGTGCAGTCCTTGAAGACAAGGTGCATTAGTTTTCTAGGACTGTCAGAACAAAATAGCACAAACTGGGAGCCTTAAAACTGCAGAAATTTATTGTTTCCTAGTTCTAGAGGCTAGAAGTCCAAAATTAAAATGTTGGAAGGGTCATGCTGCCTTAGAAATTTGCCCGGGAGAATCTTTTCTTGATTCTCTTCTAGATTCTGATGGCTGCTGGCAGTCTGTGGTGTTCCTTGGCTTGCAGTTTTATCTCTCCGATCCTGCCTCTGTCTTCAGATGACACTCTCCTTGTGTACCTGCTTCCAAATTTGCCTCTTCTTGTAAAGGCGCTAGTCATACTGGATTAGTGCCCCCTCTAATGACCTCATCTTAACTTTGTTACATCTATGAAGACCCAATTTTGAAATATAGTCACTTTTACATGTTCTGGGACTTAGTAGCTCACTTTTTCTTTTCGGGGGGCACAATTCAACTCATGACACAAGGCATTGTGTCCTACACTTTTGTCCTTTCTCGCACACTTAGTAACATGCTGAACAGCTAGTGACCCACAGGAAATGCGACAGTCGATTGCTGGATTTGTCCGTTCTCCTTAAGTTATAAACCTTTGCTCACTAACATGGGAGGAAAGCGTAGAATATGCCATCCACGTTCCAGTTGTTCATCTAACCTGCTCCTACTGTTTGCACATTCAACCACACAGGTCTGGAGCTCCTGCCTTGATTTTGTCAGGGCAACATGTGTAGAGTTTTATCAAACTACCGAAAATAAAAAATGAGGACAATCATACAACTAATCATCTTGGTGTCATTTCCATTGTAAGAGGCTATCCATGAGATGTACTTTTTTCCAAATTTTGTATGACTCTTTATTGAAAACATTGCCGATTATATTTTATGAGATGTATTTTGAATGCTGAATATTAGAATATCTGGTTAACTTTGTTGATGTAAAAAAAATAGAAGAATAATATAAATTGGAGCATGCCCTAAAAGTTTGAAACGTGCCTGGTTTTAGGACAAAGGAAAGTAAAGATTTTCATAAAATAAAAATCTATTTAGTGACAGTTAAGAAGCATCAGGATTAGGCTAATACACACCCACACATCAAAACTTGAAGTAAAGTATGAATAAATTCTCTTAAGTCCAAAAGCAGTTAAGAAAGTTTTAGCTATTACATTCCAAGATCTTATCAGTGTAGAAGGAGCATTAGTTAACATTTAAAGGAGGCTTTTAAAAATGTGCTTTCAATGAAAAAAGACTCAACAATCACTGGACAGAAATCACATTGGATTTTGGCAATTCTGTCTTTCTAGCTGTCCCAATGTGGCTACTTTGGCTATATATTTTCAAACATAAGTTGCTTTTTTTTAATGAAATAGCATACACAATTAATATAAGATTCTGATGAAATGTAAAGTTGATATAGTATTGAGCATCACTTACCTATACATTTTAATCCTGATTCAGAAATTATAATTAATTATGCAATACATACATGTAACTAACACACTATTCACCAATTGTACGAATGGCCTACCACCAGGAGCATGAGAATGGCCTATAAAATTCATGGGAATGGTGGCAGATTTCAATGATCCATGGAAACGCCTTCCTCTGGACTCCTGGAGACTCACTGGATGGTAATTTGCAGGAAGCAGAAGGGACAGCCTGTGGCCCTGAAACTCAATAAAGACACCAATTCCAAAGGAAGTTTATTGTATGAGTGGACCCACCTGATTACACGCCCCTCAGAGGCAGGGTCTTGGTTTTGTTGTGTTTGCAACTCCAGAGGATTCTCTGCCTGGTATTGAGTAAATTGACAATTAGAGTCTCTATAACCTGAATTCATTAGCGACATATTGTAATTAACATAGGACATGAGAATACTGTCCTCCAAAATCCATGCTTTAGAAATAAATTGGTTTTGGAATCAGAGAAAATCATAACGAAAGGCCAAGGAAAGAGGTTTTGAAAGTTAGTTCTATGATGTTTCTGGATGATTAATGAATCCCCCACCTTCCTTTAAAAGAAGTCGGAGGCACCCGAACAAAGACAGAAAGCTAAGCCCACATATTGGAGCTCTTGTCTGCCCCACAGTCTCACTCCAGTGGCCTGACCAGTAGAATGCGGGAAATTATACACCACAACTAGAATCAAAAGATGGCTGAAACCAGTATTTATAATTTTTGGCCTGCCCAGCATCCACACTTTCTTCGTTGGGTAAGAATACCTAAATTCTTCTGTCATGAGTACTGATTTTTTTGCTGACCCAACTTTTATCCTGCCTTTACCTAGTAATAATACCTGAGTTTTATTTTGAGGATCAAACCTTTTTTAGGATGAACAACTGTCCCCAATTTTCTTAGAACTGAGAGGTCTCCTGGGATGCAGGACTTTTGTTGCTAAAACAATTTAATTCCTATGTTAATCTTGAGGAATGGTAACTCCAGTTCCCCCAAAACATATACTGTGAAAATATACATCAAACTGCCCCCCTTCCCCCTGCAGAAGGTCACATGTGACTAAAACTAGGCCAATCAGAACCTTTCTCTTCTGGAAATCGAATCTTGATTGTGAGACAAAACCAGCCACAAAAATACTGGAAACTCTGCATCCTACACAGCTTGTTTATTGTATCTCACTCTCCAGGCCCCCTGTGGTCTCTGGTTCCTGCACTTCTGAGGGCTGATCCTTCAGCCGCCCTGATGCAGTTCAACACATTCCTCCTTTGCTTGAATTACCCAGAGTGGAGTTTGTCACTTGCACCCCAAATTCTACATTTGGCCAGAAAATGGCACCTGGAATCGAGTGGCACAAGTGAGAGATGCCAACCATAGGGTCAGCTGAGGCAAGATATTAGCGAGTGGAAGTTGTGAAATTCTGTTCATTCCATGCTTGTTCTGATAACAGAGAAACCTGTCATGTGGTAGCATTTTGTTAAATTGTTGTCTGTTTTGTCTTGGGACTCACACCAAGTGCCCATGGTGACTAATTTCAGAGGACTTGATGGAAAAATGCTAAGGCACTGGAAATAATTTAGCAAAGGAGGAAACTGCAGCTTTGCTGAGAGAGGGCCTTTGCCCCCAGGACCCGTAATATAGGATGACCAATGACACTACTGTATTTAGTGTTGGAAAAGCCCAACACCCCACTGCTAAACTAAAATCAGTGCCAGTTGAGGTCTAGGGGCAGGAAACACAGCAGAGGAAGAGAAGGGGACCTGGGACATACCTGGTTCTCCCAGGCCCTAATCCCTGTCTGACAAACACAGAATTGCTCCTGGCTTTTCCTAGGATTCCACCTCTAGGCAAAGCGAGGACTCTCTGTGATTTTGAGGCAGATAACAAGATACATACTAAACTGAACTTTGTGAATCTGGGCCCATATTCAGGGCTGTTTCTAAGAGACAGGATCTCCCAGATTGGACCTCCATCTACGAACAGTATTCCTGGCTTTGGTCCCTAATTAGCTGAAATGACCAAATGCAAATCACCAGAAAGCCAACCCCGCCTTCAAGGGAGCCGTGTTCAGACCCCTGGACTGTGCTGCAAACAAAGGCCCGAGGCTGCTCAAACCCTGAGTGACCCTGAGGCCCCAACCCAGGGGGAGCAGGTTTCTAGGTGGAGCCACCCCAGAAAGTCAGACTCCCACTGCATCTCTCCACGTGGTCCCTGGGGAACAGCAGACAAGGGCCGGGGTCTGGTGGGCAGAATCTTTACCCCAGAGCTCACTCCTCTGCCAGGGCAGCGAGTCCTGCTCTTCTGACCAAGAGGCTTGTGGACATTGCTCTGGACCCATCACTGTCACCCCAGGCTGCAGGCTCGCCTCTCCAGGCCCTCGGTGGCTGTTACCTCTGGGGAGGAGATTGGGAAAGTACCCCAGGGATCTTCAACAAAATATTGACATCTGTTCAGTATTTGTGGTAGATTCATAGTGTTGGTTATAACATTCTCTGAATTTCCTGTATCTTAAATATTTATGAAAGTTTAAAGCCTTTTTACTACTACTAGTAACCAGTAGCAAAGCAAAAATTACACTGAACAAAATTAAACGGGCAAGGAAGATTTTACTCAAGGCTACTGCAATAGGGGACTAGAACACAGCATGAACTCAACTCTGCTGAAACAAGAGGCAGTAGGATTTTTAGCAGCTGAGATGAGGGGAGATCATAGGCCCTCTGTGTTTGTCAATTGGCCTTACCCACAGGAAAAGTAAAATTGCTTGTATTTTCATGACTGGAGGTAGCTTTACAACCTGGAGGAAGGTGCCCCGTTGAATGTAGACTCCCACCCTCCCACAGAGACTAGGAGACAGGGGCCCTGTCTTCCTGGATGGTTATTAATACACTTTAAAGGGATGGCTCCCAGGTCCTTGAGAAAGACATTTCTGGGTTATAAAACTGGCGAGAGGCTTTTTAAACGTCAACCTAAATAACAAACAGTGAGAGGCTCTCTGAAAGAAAATGATGTTTATTTAGGAATAGAGCATTGCGATCAGAGTATGTGTTCCATAGTAAACTGTGCGTGTATTCAGGGAGGTAAAGGAAGACAATGGTTTCTAAAGGAAAAATGAGGAGGATTACATAATTATTCTGAAATAATTATTTTTGGCTACAAAGATCCATAACATGGGTGAGGCCAGCCTAAGGCTGGACAAGCAGTTGTTAGGCAGATGTCTTTGCAGAAATACAT
Organism: Indri indri; assembly: GCA_004363605.1. Classification (NCBI taxonomy): domain Eukaryota; kingdom Metazoa; phylum Chordata; class Mammalia; order Primates; family Indriidae; genus Indri; species Indri indri. Next base: position 21,198 of record RJWJ010010209.1, read on the forward strand.
TTTGTGTTAAATTTGCAATGGCCGTTGTGCAAGGTTGTGGTTTTTGCAGTCTTTTATGTTAGTTTTGTTATCAGGCACAGGAGCATGAGGACATGCTCTGCGTGGCCATTCCTGGCTCTATTGCCAGGACTTGATTTTTCTTTTCTTTTTTAACATTACTGATTTCATTTTGATTCTGACAAATTTCACATAAAAACTTACGTTTCTAAGGGGCAAAGTAAGAATTTATAATTAGAAGTTTTCTAAAGTAAATGCTCTAATAGAAGGGAGGTTAGGGGCCTAGACTTAGGAAGCAATCTATCTACCGTTCAGCCTAATGGAAGGGGACTTTAAGGCTGTCTTGATCATCAGCTGTCATTCTAATTCTCTAAATTATTGGTGATTTATCTCTCTGCCTGGTGTGATCACTCCAATGAAAGGGATGACTTTAGTTTGCCTTTCTCACTGATAACAGTGGTAAGCACTATTTCAATATGCAACAAAATGGCAAATATGTTTATATATACATACACATATACAATATATTAATGTGTGTTATAATATATATCTATATTTATATCTAGCTAGCTAGCCAGCTAGCTTTCTCCATTAACTCAAGAATTCTCTGGACAAGGATTAGAACAGGGAAAACCCAGGCCACAGGCTCTGACCCTGGTCCTTCTCCAGCCACCTCCTCTTCCCTTTCCCAGGGTGACCCAAGCAAGACGTTGGCAAGGTCAGTGATGTTTGCTTATAGCTTTTCCTAATTGTAAATGGTAATTTTACTTTCTTATCTTTAAGCTTCTGGAATGATTTCTAACATTGTTTTGGTGATAAGACTCAGACAGAAATCAATTATAAAACAATACCAATCAATTATAAAATAAGACAAGATAACCCACGGTTAAATTATGTGGATGAGAGGAAAAGCCGAAGGATTTTAGAGAAGCCAAGAATTAATGTGCATTAGACCATTTACAAGGTGACACAAATCAGGCAAAATCATGAATTTGGTTGGTATAATGGAACTAAAAGATCTGTAAATACGTCACATGCGTGGATTACTGACACCCCCTGAACTGAGGGAAAACAGGGAACATTTATTCATTTATAAGACAGGAAATCCTCAGCTAGTGGGTCTTGAGTTCTAAGTGGCTGCTGTTTTCTTTCAATAAAAAATTGCTCTTCTTTCTTGTAGATAAGATTGGAGAAGACGCCAGCCAAGTGTCTGGCTTGTTTTGTTGTTGGAGCAGTGGGTCTGGGCAGTATATATCCTTCCATCCTTATACTTTGCTCTTCGAGAGGAATCAATCAAACCCGTCACCATCATTTCACACACCATGAGTCATTTCCTAGGGACTACCCATGACATTGTACACACCAAATTTCCCACAGGAAATTTAGGGCTGATTTGCATTTTGATCAGTCTAGGAAGGGGACTGTGACAGTGCCCTGTGAACCTCTCAGCTTAGGAGGAGGGGGACCAGATTCAGTCCTAGCTCTGCCCAGGAGCTATCTTAGGCAGAAGGTTCCCTCTCTCAGAGCCGCAGGTGCCTCCCCTGTAAGAAGGGAATTACAATACCTATTGGAGGTAATTGTGCTATTATCAAATAGTTATATTATCATCAAATAATTGTATTACCATGTAAATTTAGAAACCAGGTCTTAGAGGATTTAAAGAATTTGCAGGAGGCCTTGGAACTGGGAAGAGCTGGCCTGGGCCTGGGTCTACTTGCAGTCAGGACTTTTCCCTCCAAACAGGTGTGTGAAGATAAATAACATCAAGGAAGGGAGAGGGCTTCACAGGGCAGGCGGCCCTGAGCCAATGCGTGCGTTGCTGTTCCATAGCTCAGGCAATGGTAGCAGCACAGTGTTAAGGAAGATACAAAGTTTATAGAACACTTATGTTACTAAAAAATAAAATTTGTGGGTCTTTGTGCAGAGCTCCTCTGTGCTAAGTGATAGAATAAAATTCAAAAGTCTTTATAGTTAAGAGCAGGTTTTCACCCGATTCAGACTTCTGTGGTTGGTTCCTTTTTACTTCTATAAGTTTGATCTATGTTCAAGAATTTTGCTTACTTTCAAAAAGCTATATAGTAAATTGATTGAATGTTTCAGCTAGAATTTCTTTGAAGAAGACCATTTATGTCTAGAAAAAGAGTATGGAAAAAGAAATTTAGAGACTATATAACTTCAGTAAGCTGCTACAGTAATACTAAAGGTCAAAATTCTCAAAACGCAGCAGATCAGAAATCCTTCCCTTGGGCTTACCCCATTCAAAGCTCCAGGAAGCAGCTCCATCCCTTCCTGGAGCATGGCTGGCGCTGGGCTTTGGGTGACCTTCCCAGGTACATATAATGCCCGGTGGAGCAAACCAGGGCATATCCAGGTGTAGTTCCTGGGCAGGTAGAAAAATGACCCAGGCACAAACCAGGCCTTAGTCACAGTGTTTGAGGATAAAGGAGTGACCAGGCCCTGATCCATCCCAGAGCCTGTTCCATAGAAGAGCAAGAGAGACAAGAGAGGACCCTGTGTCCCTCTGCCACCAGCCCTGCACACTGCCAGTGCCCCGACAACCCTGCTGTGGTCAGAGCAGGAAAGATGCTGCATGAAGAGACTTCTCAAGGCATAAAACCGGCCAGAACCTGAATGATGCACCCAGTTTGCCAAGGTGCTGCACTGCGTACTTTGTAGATATTATCTCATTTAGTTACTTTTAATTATTGTCAACCTTGTCAGGGATGGGTGGTCGGCTGAATTCTAAGACAACTCTCAAAGTCCCTGCCCCTCGATTGTGTGCAGAATAGGTGAGTCTAAGGAGATACAGCTCCCACTGTATGGCAAAGGTGAAGTCATTTTTCAGATATGGTTATGGTGTGTAATCAGTTGACTTTGAGTTAATCAAAAGGGAGTCTATTCTGCATGAGTCTGACCTAATCAGTTAAGTTATCCATACAATAACTTATCCATAGGAGGGTCTAGTGGTAAGAGGATGAGTCGCAGCAGAAGATCCTATTAGATTTGGAGAAGGAAAGTTCCCTTTTGTGCAGAGCACCACATGGCAGGCAATTGGGGGAGGGCAGTTTCCGAGGCCAACAGCCTCTGTCCGTCAGCTTCAAGGTGCTGAATTCTGCCATCAACCTCAGGAGCTTAGAAGATCTTGAGCCTCCGGTGAGATGCCTGCCCTGGTCAGCACCTCGACTGCAGCCTGGAGAAACTCTGAGCACAGGACCCAGCTAAGCTGCACCCGGGCTCCTGACTCACAGAAACATGAGAGAATAAAAGTGTTTTATTTTAAGCCACTAAGTTTGTGCTAATTTGCCACACAACAGCAAAAAAAAAAACTCACAAAATAAGTTTTATCCATTCCATTTTATAAATGAGAAAAACCAAGGCTTAGAAAATTTAAGTAAAATTTACAAAGTCAAATGACAGAGTTAGAACAAATAACAAGATCAAGCAAAGCAATATGACATGAAAACATTCCAAAAGAATGCAATATAGTACTTGCTGTAATGAATTTGAAAATTTCCAGGAAATGAGTATATATGCCTGTGTATTTCTCTATCTAACTATTGTGTATCTATATCTCTCTACATAGTGTGTATTTGCATATATATGTATACTCAATTGTCTCAAAATATGCATAGATGAATTAGTAGCAATGGAAGGTATTTAAAATAGTATCAAAGCACTTTTGGGTTGGGTTTTATAACACTTTCAAGAAACAAATAATTACTAATTTAACTGAACTATTCTATAGGGAGAAGGAAAGAAAATTTACAAAACCATTTTATGAAGCTTGTGCACACTATCTGATTCCAAAACCTGAAAGTGTACCCCTGAAAGGAAAAGTAACAGATCATTATCAATTGTGAATACAGATTTCAAATTAGTAATAAAATGTTAACAAGTCTAATTTAAGAGTGTAAAAAGGGATTAGGCATCATAACTAAGTAAAAATTATATTTGTGTTATAAGGAATCTGACTCCATTTTTTGATGTTTGCCTGTGGACAGCTTCTGAGCCTCACCACCCTGTCTTCTCTTTGTGCCTGACATTGGGGCAAGCTGATAAGAGACCTGATAAAGGGTTTCTCCCCACTTTGGTGCCAGCCAGCAAGATGGGGATGTTCAAACCACACAAGCTCCCGAATGTGCTAAATAACCACACCCTGACCCCACATCCTAACTACAACAGCAGCCCTAGACTACTCCCTTTCCTTTATTCTAAGAGGTTTTGGATTGGCTTGAGAGGCCTACCCTTCTCTATTCAGAAAAGCCTCAATTTGTAAGTAATACACCTTATAATATGCCCCTGGTGTGTGTGTGTGTGTGTGTGTGTGTGTGTGTGTGTGTGTGTGTGTGTGAGAGAGAGAGAGAGAGAGAGAGAGACCATCCATCTCGGTATCTGAAGCAGACTGTGAGTGTGCGTCCATCCTCAGTATGCCAAGTGTTCATGACAATTTATAATGCAGAGACATTTCAGTATTGGAAACTCTATTCATGTAAAATCCATCTAACTAATATTTTTGCTCCTATCATTCCTTAGAAGGACATTTGATGTGTATAAAAGACACTAAAATCCAATTTATGGAAAGATGTCTTTCTTTTTTTACTAAAATAACATTTGCTTTTATTTGTATGCAGTATTTACTCACAGTTTCCAAAGAATCAAAGTTTTTGAAAGGATCAAAATAGTTTAAAGATTCTTATTTCCCAGAGCAACATTCATCATAATTTTATTTCTCTCTCTCTCTCTCTCTCTCTCTGTCTCTCCACACACACACACACACACACACACACACACACACACACACACACACATATATATATCTCAGATGATTTTTCTGTGGTGGACTCATACCACATTGGCTAATCTATTCAGTCCTCCTCCTGAAAACTAAGTGTGGGAAAGATGATACAGAAACATAAATCATTAACATTAAAGCCAAGAAATTTTGAAGACAAAATTTTGGGCAAGCCTATTCATTTTTTATAGAAATATTAGGTGAAACATGTGTATGTACAAATATATATTCACACATGATATATAATATACAGATGACATGATATACTATACAGTATAATACATATTATAATATTATATAATATACTATGCATATTATGTACTATATATTATATATATATCCCACCAAATACTTCTTAGCAAAATAAAATGTGCTCTGTGTGTGTGTGTGTGTGTGTGTGTAGTGCAACAATATAATCCAGTAGTGCCAAGTGCAGATTGAAAGTCTCCTAATCTTCTAGATGCCTTTAGAGAATGACTACAGTGAGCTTGATGAGTTTTCTATGCATTTAGTGAAGTTTCTAATATACATTATAGCCCTTTAAAACCACAAGCTACACAAATATAAGTCTGATATTTTGTGAAGTGAAGTTACTTAGGCAATAGGAAGGTACTGTTGGCGTATTAGTTTGCTAGCACTGCCACAGTAAAGTGCCATAAACTCAGTGGCGTAAACAGCACGTGTTTATCGCCTCATAGTCCCAGAGGCTGGAAGAGAAACAAAAAAGGTCTCGTCATCTTCTCCTTCCTCCACTGAATCGTCCCAAATAAGCCTGCTATGAGAATGCAGTTGATAATGCTTGCCCATTTTTAAAAATTTAATTTCCACTTTAGAGTTGTTAAAAAGTGTGTTTGACTAATCATATTTACAATTCTAACATGTCACACAAGAAGTATTTATGTTTTATAGTTCTCTAAATTCGAGGAAAAAACGTGGTGCCTGGTGAGACTGTGCTCTCTGCTTCCAAGATGGTGGCTCTGTGCTGTGTCTTCACTCAGTGGAGGGAGGGAACTTGCTGGAGCTGAGTCTCGAGTATCAGGACACGAATTTCATTCATGAGGGTGGGGCACTCATGACTTAACCACTTCATAAATGCTCCATCTCACTGGGTTCCAACATATGAATTTTGTGGGATGTCGACATTCAGGCCACATAGCCAAGGTGCCCCGTGACCCAGGGCAAGGGTGCCACATGGTCACCTTTATTGGTTTTAATGCAAAAGAATTGTGGACAAAATTGAGACACCTATTAGAATCCCACCAATACAAGTGGGTAAATCTTATAAAAATAGCACTTCTTTTTTTTTCAAGATAATAAAATTGTTAATGTGGTAGAGATATCATAGATTTTGATAGTGAAGATTCAGCTCCTCCTGACCAGGAAGATTATTTTCTATATATTCAATGTGATATTTTATTCTCAGCTAATGAATTTAAATTACAAATTACACTTTGCAGAGGATGTAAATCCATTTTCCTGTCAGTGATATACGTTATGGTATTTTCCAGACAGCTTCTTGTGGACAAATGATAATAGGTTCAGACAGGCAAAATCACATTAAATAATTCCACCACATAATTGCAATGAATTTATACTAGATTAGAATCAAGAAGCACATTAGCAAAAACATTAAATTATGATGCAGGCTCATTTTACTTAATACTCATTATTTTTAAAAAATTCAGTTGCAGACATTTCAAAATAACATTAGCTTGGCTGGTTTGGGGATATATAGAATTAATGAATGTGCCTGTTCTTATTCTTTCCACTTAATGTATATTAAATTAAATTTCTATTTGACCTATTCTATCAATAAATGCATAAATCTAGAGATATATTTCCCTTGGGCAGCCATTAGGTTGGACTATTTTCTAATGTGAAACGCAGACTTGAGATAAAAAGGACAAGAAAGGAAAGACAATATTTGTGATTGGTCCCCAAAGGGGCTGACAGGTAAAGCGATGTAAGACCATCCCTGGGAAGAGGGGCCCTCAGTCCATGTCCATATGCACTGGTGTTAAAGCCAAGGCACACAGGACACCTAGACTTCATTTTAGGCTGTGCTGTTGCTGTTTATATTTGTGATTTTATTGTTGATTTTATTCTTAGTTTCTCATAATAACTTTCACTTAATATTTCTCCACAAAGTAAAAGCATGTTGTTTGTACATGTGCATACTTGGGTGTGTACCCAAGTGAGTGATTGTGTGTGTGTGAGAGAGAGAAATATTGTACATGAGACTGTGTGGTTGTACGTGCTGTGTATGTGTACTATTCATCTAGATGACTTAGATTTTCTATTTTAAAATCTATGCTTTAGTGCATTTTTTTTTTTTTTTTTTTTTTTGAGACAGAGTCTCACTGTCTTGCCTGGGGCGAGTGCCGTGGCGTCAGCCTAGCTCACAGCAACCTCAAACTCCTGGGCCTGAGCAATCCTACTGTCTCAGCCTTCCGAGTAGCTGGGACTACAGGCATGCGCCACCATACCCGGATAATTTTTTCTATATATATTTTTAGCTGTCCAATTCATTTCTTTCTATTTTTGGTAGAGACGGGGTCTCGCTGTTGCTCAGGCTGGTCTCGAACTCCTGAGCTCAGAATGATCCGCCCGCCTCGGCCTCCCAGAGTGCTAGGATTACAGGCGTGAGCCACCGCGCCCGGCCTAGTGCATATTTTTATATTTAACTTTAAACTGTACTTCCATATTTCTTTGTCTTTGCGGAAAATATACAACTTTCCAAAACAGATGGAGCTCAGCCACAGAGACACCTTAGGCTGGCCCCAGCTGAGTGCCATGCATTTATACATTTTCATAGTTAGTTGATTACAAACTGATTTTCATTCAAATGTACTCATTTAAAATCATAATCAGTCCAATTAATTCTTCAACAGTAACTTAGTTTGAAGTGTTACATCAATTAATGTTAAAGACACAGCCATGGGAGCTAGAAGGGAGCTACATTGGGAATCATATCCACATTCTGAAACAAATATTAACGTGTCTAATTTTTCTCATAGAATCTATTTACAGTCATTGTCCATTTTACACCTGAAACACACAAAAATTTGCAATTGATTCACTGAAAAGGCAGTGTTGGGTGATATAGGGCAATCAGTTTTACTTCATTGACTTGGAAGAAGTGACGTCTCTCTTATCATTCACTCACCATTAAGAGAGAAACTTCAGCCTGGGAAGTTGGGGTTCAGCAACCTGGATGGAGAGACCCTGGGTGCACCTGGAGACAGGTGAATCTGCCAGTAGGAAGATGGAATTTGCATTTCCAAATCTGTCTCTGACTAGTTGTGGGGGTTGAGCTAATACTTGTCCTGTGTTCTCACTGCATGGAGATAATTACAGATGCCCGCGGGAATTCCCTCAATCTTTGGTGATTTCCCAAGGATGCAGCTTCCTTTTGAATCATTCTCTTTTTTTTTCCTCTTGTTTTTATGTAAAAATGAAACATTTAGCTAGGGTCTGTGATGTTCAGACACCGAGTGAGGCTGTGCATATTCAAAGGTGAATAAAATGGGGTTTTGGCCTCCAAGGTGGTCACAGTCAACTAGGGCAGACAGACTGATACCCAGGTTCTCACACTACTGCGGCCACGCAATGACAGACATGTGCAGAGGTGCTGTGGCATAACTGGGAAAGGACCTCATCGGAGGTGGGCAGGCTCTGGGGTCTGTAACCTTTAATGAGAAGAGGTTGCTCAGGTAAAGGGAGGAGGATGACTGGGCAGAGGGAGTAGCCCTTGTTGATTAGGAGGGGAGAAGAAGGGTGTTGCATTTCCTAAAAACTGTCAATCCTTCTTTCTCTATCCCTAGTCCCTCCCTCTCCCCCCTCCCCCACCCCCTCTCAGAACTCAGGAAACCCTATCACCTTGTTTTAGAAGGAACCAGAAACTGGCAGAACACTCATACTCACTCATGTGCTGGCACACTGGCTCTCTAGAAAACAACAAAAACCAAAAACAGATTTGAAGTTTTGCCAATTTCTGTGGTGTAAATGCTTCCATCATGGGTGACTGCAAGCTGCCAATGGCTTCACGACTGGCTTGCACCATTTTTCAATATCCCCGATCAGTGCTGAGCTGGCACTGGCCAGCCCCGGCCCATCACTGCCCCCCAGGACACCCACCTCCCCCACAGAGAAGCAAGCCTGTCATCTCCAGCACGTCTCAGTGCCTTGTCTTGAGAGGATTCTCCCGCGGTCACTGAGTGGTGGCACATGGGTCCTTTGCAGTTCCCTGCTGACTGGGCGACTGACTACTGTGGAGGCTGCTGAGTAGGCTGTGCAGAGATGTCAACCATAGAGGGTGCAGAGCTGTGGCATCCAGGAGATGACCTTGGCACAGCCTTTTCCCTGCTTTGGACAGAGGGATTGGGATGCTGATGGAGCAGGGGAAGATGAGGATGCCAGGAGAAGTGTAGACGCGGGCTGGCAGAAAGCAGTGGCTGGAGGCAAGTGGGGGGGAAAGTAGCCCCCGCCTCTGTGTGCCAGAATCCACAGCCTGGAGGAAATAGGGTGGGTGGGACCTTCCAGAGAGCTGCAGGCTGAGCAGTTTGTGCACTATATACGAAGCAGCTTCTGAGAAAATGTATGCAGGGAAGACCGATCACCTGTTCGATTAATTAATCCCTAAGAATGTAATTACTACAGATCTTATTCCTGGAACAAGGTGTCTGCAACGAAATTTGCTTCTGCAGAATAATCAATATTGAGAGAGGATGTTCTGAGATAATTAGGGGCCAAGACTTAGTGGTGATTTCAAATCTAGGCCCCAAATCCTCACTCCCACAATGTGAAAACAGTGAGCGGAGAAAAGATTCAGACCAGGAGAGACGGAACCATTCCAGGGCCACAGTGGGGTTTGGGCTAGAAAGTGTGTAAAATGTAGTTTGGGCAAATGGGTGCACATGAAGGCACCTTTCATGTGCTTTCTGTTTAGCAATTAAGGAGCACCAGAGCCCTGATAGTACACGGCCAAGGATAGCTGGAGGAAACGTTAGAACTTTTTATGCAGCTTGTGTAGTCAGGTGCAGCATCACCTGTCACAGGGAAAGGCACAGGGACCTAGCAGGCCACCTGTGGAAAGCAGGTGAGTTGGCTCTAACCTCTAAACAAGGAGGACAGGAGCAACTCCAAGGAACTCACAGCAAATGCATACCTGGCTCGTTTAAAGGAGGCCCAAATTAGAAACCAAATGAAATCAAATGAGATATGTGTGCCCAAAAATGTCAGAGACATTACCTGGGGAGACAGATGAGGTACAGGTGCCCCCAAAAGTTAGGGACATTATTGGGGGAGTGGGATAGATAAATAGGATGGATTCCTAGGAGTCAGAGGGGAGTGGCAGGTAGGCAGAGGGGAGACAGGTGAGAAGAGGAGACAGATGAGAGGACGGAGGCAGATGAGTGAAAGGGAGGCAGGTGACAGGAGAGAAGGCAGGTGACGGGAGGGGAGGCAGGTGAGGGGAGAGGAGGCAGGTGAGGGGAGAGGAGGCAGGTGAGGGGAGGGGAGGCAGGTGAGAGGAGGGGAGGCAGGTGAGGGGAGGGGAGGCAGGTGAGAGGAGGGGAGGCAGGTGAGGGGAGGGGAGGCAGGTGTGAGCAGGAGCTACAGGAAGAACATGATTCCTGAGCAGGGGAGGTAAATGTGGGGCTGGGTCTCTGAAATCCCCAGGGGAAAGGGTTCCTGCTTCCTGGGCTCAGAGAGAAAGTGGCACAGTGAGGGTCCCAGAGATGTTGGGGGAGGCAGGGAAAGGACAAAGAGGGAAGAAAATCCAGCATATGTGTGTGATATCCAGGGTTCTCCAGAAGAGCCGAACCCACAGGAGGGATGAGAGACACCATGAAAGGACAGGAAGTCATTTTAAGGTAATAGTGATGGGTGATTCAGACCCATGCCAACATATGAAAGTGTCACACAAAGTAATTACACTTCGTGAGCAACAGAAGATCACGGAAAAATGGAGACATGGCCTTTGGATCTTTACGAGAATTTTTAAAGTGATGTTTAAATTTGAGAAGAAGTAGAAGGGCATTGAGTTTGTGCCCTTCTACAGATTTAGGGAGAGGTTTGTAAATTTGGGAGAACTTTAATTACAACATAAGTTTAACATTTATTTAAAAACTATGAAGAGAAAATGAGATACATAAAACAACTTAAATATGGTAGATATACTCCCACCATGACCAATTTTAAACTATTAATGATGAGATGATGTCACTTATCTCCAGTGAGAATGACCTTTATCAAAAAGTCCCAAAACAACAAATGTTGGCGTGGATGCAGAGAGATAGGAATGCTCATACAGTGCTGGTGGGACTACAAACTAGTACAACCTCTGTGGAAAGCAATATGGGGATACCTCAAAGAGCTAAAAGTAGAACTACCATTTGATCCAGCAATCCCATTACTGAGCATCTACCCATAGGAACAAAAGACATTCTATAAAAAAGACATCTGCACTAGAATGTTTATAGCGGCACAATTCACAATTGCAAAGATGTGGAAACAACCCAAGTGCCCATCAATACATGAGTGGATTAATAAAATATGGTATATGTATACTGTGGAGTTCTACTCAACCATAAAAAAACAATGGTGATCTAGCACCTCTTGTATACTCCTGGATAGAACTGGAACGCATTCTACTAAGTGAAGTATCCCAAGAATAGAAAAACTTTTGATTTTGTTCATTTTCCAATTTTCTTATTCTCTATTTCATTAATTTCCACTCTAATTAAACTGTGTCCCCCTTCTGCTTGTTTTATGTTTAATTTGCTTTTCTTTTTCCATGGTTTCATGATGGAAGATTAGGTTATTGATTTGAGATCATCTTAATTTTTTAACATGGACATGTACGGCTATTACATCTCTCTAAGCCTTGTTTCAGCTACATCTTATAAGTTTTGGATTTTTGTCTTCCTTTTCTTTTATCACTAATTATTTTTTAATTTACTTCATGATTTATTTTTTGGAGCATTGGTTATTTAGAAGTGCACTGCTAAATTTTTACATATTTGTGAGTTTCCTAAGTTTCTTTTTGTATGTCCAATTTCCTTCCATTGTTTTTAGGAACATGATTTGCATGATTTCAATTCTTTTAAGTTTATTTAAGTTTGTTTTGTGACCTAACATATGTCTATACTGGAGAATGTTGCACGTGTACTTGTAAATAATGTGTATTCTTTTGTTCTTGGATAAAATGTTCTATAGATGCCTGTTGAATCTAGCTGTTTTATTCTGCAGGGCCAGTCTTCTATTTATTTGTCAATCTCCTGCCTAGTATTTCTCTCTCTTATTGAAAGTGGGGCATTAAAATGTCCACCTATTTAATGTTGCCAAGCCAATAATATATTGCTAAAATGATTACTTTATGTAATTCATTTATTTTAAAGAACCTGAGATAACAGAGGAGAGCAGGTCGATATTTATGATATTTATTATATTAAATTTCTTATTATTCTTGATTCTTTTATGTACAGTTGTTCCTGTGGATCCAAGTTGCCAAATGGTGCCATTTCCTTACTCCAGCACATGTTGTTGACTTACCTCCTTTGTACCATTATTGTCAAATGTATCACAGTTTTATGGTTTCCGGGGCCAACAATACAATTATGTATATGTTATTTTGTATAACTGCTTTCTAAAGCAATTATATAGGTATTACTTTTGAAATAGAAAATAAGACTTCCTTATTTAAAAATCTCTCTGGATTTTAGTCTCTGGATCTTCTGAGAGATTTGTTTCCCCACATTTCAGACTTATTTAAGAAGTCAAAAATACTGTGCATTATAAATAAACAAAAATTCCTGGCCTAAGTTTGCTTGGGAACCAATGGCTGGGTTTATATTATAAAATATCCCCTGTATGTATTTAGACCTTGTTTCAACCAATGTGACCAAAATAAGGCAAAATTGTCTGCACATAGGTCACAAAAGGAGCAAATGAAAGGACAGGAGATAGAGTGTATGCAAAAGTTTACAGGGATCACATGAATCCACTTTTTAACAGATCTGAATTCAGCCAAGAACAATTGAATAATATGAATAAAGTGTGTTTTTTCTTTTTCCATAAATTCATTCATGATAAGATATATATAAAAATCCTGCAACTTAAGCCTTCAAAAGAATCTTAAACACCTTAAGTTTCCTAAATCTGAATTTATATTGAGTTACATCACTCAGGGACTGCCTCTTTCAGTATCTCTAAGTGTTTTTATCCCTCCCAGTAATCAAGCTGCATGAAAGAGACTGCTGCCTCTGAAGTTTGTATTGTTTTTATATATGTGTCAGGACTGCCAAGAAAAATGATCTAGAAAGGGAAATTTAATCTTAGAGAATATACCCACAAAACCCACCAAGAAAATTCATCTTCTTGTGGAGTTTTTGTTCACTTAGGAAATCTTGTGGGATGTCAACTCTAAACTGTTTGGTTATCTACCATTTTACCTAAAAGGAAGTCATGATAGAAGGGATAAAAGAGAAAGGAAAGATGGGAGAACAAGGGAAGGGAGGGTTGATAGGTACTGGATGCTTTTACCACGTTAACGCTGTTATTAATAATTTATTACAACCACCATCAAAGAAAAGAGTTATATCCACTGTTTGTCACTTAGAAAACAGACTTGGTACAACAAAGAAAAAAGGATTGCCATTTTCTAAAATCCCTGTTTATTTTATTTTTAAATGCTTAGACAATCAGCACTTATCACTGAAAATATACGAAGAAGCACAATTCTGATCTCTGCCACATAGCAGATCCATATTAAGATTAGCACAGTACATTCAAAACTCAGTGTCACACCAAAAACACAGGTAAAAGTAATATTCCTCTTTAATCCATTGAACTCTTATTCCTAAAATAATGAAAAACTCCTAAAAAGCAGATAAGGAAATTTATTTATTCTGATGAAGCCCATTTTGTGTTTGCACAGAACATGGTATCTAAATATGAGCTGCTCTGTTCAAGTTGAGGTTTAGATTATTAGTGTATTTAATATAGGATATGCATTGTGTGTACCACCTCTTAATATTAATAGATTTCTCGGGTAATGAAACCACAATCATGGGGGAGGAAACAGACCCACTTTTCAACAGACCCATTTCCACCTCCTCGAGATCTCCATCTGTTCAACCCAGGGAGCACAAGCTCACAGGTGCATGTTTAGGATGATGGCAGTGTTTTTTGCAAACAGGAGTTTGCAAAAAATTCCACAATTCAATGGATTGCGGGTTTTACAGAAGATGCCAGAGTCAGCTCTCCCTTCCTCGGCACATGCTCCTCCGTCAACACGCCCCAAGCTCCCCTCATCCTGGGGCACCCTTTTGGTTCACCCCCCACAGGCTTCCTGTAGGAATGACCTCAGCATTTCTTGTTGGCCCCTGAGATGTGGCAAATGCAAGGTTGGCCCCGGGGGAGCTCGCTGCCAGCTACTGTTCTGGCCGCTGTGTCACCAGTAGATTGATGGCACTTCTCTGCACAAACCTGCGATGCCTTCTCACTGCTTCACAGATGGAATACAAACACCCCAGCCTGGCACTCAGGACCAGCCGCCTTCCTCGTTTCCTCCTCACAGTCCAGGGCCCAGCCAAAGTGAGCGACCCACAGTTCCTCGGGGAAGCCCCCTGCCTGCGCACGTCCCGCCTGCTCAGCCTGGGGAAGGGGCCTTTCCCTGCGTTCACACGCACACCCAGCATGCCCTTTGAGACACACTCAGCTTCCACTTGTCATGCCCTATGTTCTTGATCTCCTAGTGAGTTCCTACAGCACTGAACCTGGACTCTCCTCTGGGATTTGCCACCTTTCAATGTGATTTTCTGGAAACGCCCCAACTGTCTCCTCAGACCTCAGGTTCCTCACGGTCTGACTCCACCGTATGCTTCAGGTGGCACCTGGCTCAGTGTTTTGGACAGAGCTAACCCTCAATGCCCATGATGTCATGGCGCTGGGACTGGGTTTTCTGCTCTCAGAGCTCACATGGCTCCGTCTCTTTCCCTGGCTTCCGTCTTGTCTTGGTTATGCCAGTGTGGAGGCTGCACAGCAGGAGGAAGGGGACGGGGGGTTCTGCTCAGCCTTTCCTCTGCTGCAGGTGTCATCTCTAGCAGTAGGGATTTCTTCCTGGCTCCAGCATCGCCAGACTCCCTCGCCATATTTTCAGCCTCTGCCGGGCAACCCTGGCTCCTGGGCTCCAGACATCCTCCTCTTCTCTGGGCTCCCAGCTGCGTGCGCTGCACGCACTTCCTTCTGCCTCGATGTTGGGCTCCCTCACCATCCCCTGTTGGCCTGGCCCATCCTCCGTCACCTATGTAACCAAATCAACATGCTTTTCAATGGAGAGATTTAGTTTTTCTTTCTGTGGTTGGAGTCTGACTGACACTGATTCTAACCCTGGACATTTCAGGACAGTCTAAGGGGCAAATGAATGAGGCCTGTCAGGAAAGTGGTCAGGGATGGGTGGGCAGGGTGTCCAGTTGTCTGGGCAGCCATCACTCTTGTCTATTCTTAGGAGCCCAGCCAACATCACATTTTCCCTGTGGTCAACAGTGATTAACTGAAAACCTTGTACCCAGGAGGCCCCACTTTTGTCTTAAAATCATTGAGAAACTACAATCTGATGTGTTTAATGGAAGAATGTTTCTTTCATTCACACTGTCCTTAGCAGAAAATCCTTGAGAGATAAGCCCACCACAGTTTATCTCACCTGTGCGTGCAGCAGCATCAGAGCTGGGCACAGCAAAGGCAGAGAGAAGACTGAGGCAGGATGCTGGTTGGACCAGACTGCCATCCCTCGTTTCTGCCCCCAGGCTTTCTGCTCTGAGTTCCTTTCCAGTGCTCACTGAGAACAGTGGATGCAACCGTATTTCACAATACTGCGCTATGATTAATTCATAAGAAAGCAATCACAGTCAGAGCTGTCTAGGCTTCTCCCTTCTCCATCCTCTTTCTGAGTGGGTCATCTCTTTCCTTTCCATAATCTGTGTCCCCTTGCCTGCTGGGTCATGCCTTCTGCTTCCAAGTAGCTCATGTCAGAAACAAAACTACCAAGCAAATTGTTGCACAAGAAACAAACCATGACAAGATGACAAAAGAGGCTATTTTTACTTTAGAGAGGCCATCTGGTTGTCAATAGAAGTTATAAAATAAAAGTAAATACAGCTCAGCATTTGGTTGTACAAATCACACACTCTCAGTAGATCACTTATGTCCTTGTCACTGCTTGAAAATTCACAAGTTTAGCAAGAGGACACAACAAGACACACTCCTGCCTGCTAAGTCCTAGCCATAACTCAACATTTTATTTCCCAGAGCCATCGAGGGTGGAGAAAATATTTGAGACCAAACAGCTTAAATCTTCTTCTTATCAATGATTTAATGAATTCATTCAGAAATTGCTCAGTCTGTCCGAGGGCTGCCCCTCACTGCTTTTGTCTTTGGCAGGAGTCCAGGTTTCAGGGAAGGATATTTGGTTCACGCATCATTGGCATGTTGGCAGGAGGTGTTTTTATGCCTGGTCTTTGCCAGGGGTGGGAGAAGCAATGTCTTCTTCTCTCTTTCCCCTCTCCAAAATTCCCTTGGCCACAGAAGGATGGGCTTCTCTTTGACTTCCACTGTGTTTCCTCGAAATGGTTTTGCTGTCATTAGTGGACAGGTGGCGGGTAAGTGTTTGAACTAGAAGGGAGTTTTGTAGGCTGGGTGATGCAAATTCATCCCTTTAAATTTCTAAGGAGTTATACAGGAATGTGGAAAAGTCTCTCTTAAAACAACATTGCCAGATTGTGATACTCTTGCCTAAATACATTGTATATTCTGAAACTAAATGTTAACTTTGTATCATGGAAGAACTTGTATCAAATTCTTCCATGGAGTTGATTTTTATCAGGAGAATAAGTACTCACAATAGCAATGGACAAGAGAATTTTCTCTGTTTTTAAATCTTACCTTATTGCCCTTGCATTTACCCTCATGTAAGATATACCCTCTTCCTCCCTCCCTCCCTCCTGAGTCCCAGGCAGTCCCTGGAAGCTCCCTGCTACCCAGAGTGAATGATAATAACAACCTGGACCAACTGTTGTGTTGTGTGCAGTGCCAGGTGCTGGACCAAGTCCTACATCAGGTTACCACATCTATTCTCACAACCTTCCTATGATAAAGCTATTGTAAATGTCCTCTTACAGAGGAAGTAACTAGGCACAGATAGTGTGTGATGCAGAAACAGTAAGTGCTACAGCAGAAATTTAAACCTAGGTGACCCAAACCTATTATCTCAGCACCCTGTGCACACTCTACTCAACTGTTTCCTCACTGAAGCATGTTTGTCTGTTTTTATGTTTGTCGCCATCACTATACTATGAGTGTTCTGAGACCAGGTGACTGCATTATTTACGCTATAACTCCAGTATCTAGCAGAGAGTCTATCCTGTACTAGAAGCCTAATAAATGTATACTGAGCAAACGAAGTGCAGGATAAGTTGTTGGTGATGAAGAGAGAGGGCAATATCACCCAAGCCCCGGATTGGGTCAGGGCAATCTGAGATCACTCGATGTTGCAGAAAAGCCCACCCTTAGTTCTCTGGGAGCTAAAAAAAAACACAGGGAAGTGATTAAAATCCCCATTATGAAGCAGACATGTAGGGTTGAGAAGAGGAGGATGAAAAGGGCTTGAAAAAACAGAGCTCTGTGAAGTGGACAGACTTGCAAAATGTGAATAAGATTAAGTTTAAAAAATGGTAGCCAGGGAAAGGCCAAATAGAGAACAGGGTGAACAAAAATCACCTGGCATCTTTGAAGGGCCACAGATTCATCAATGAGCCTGAAGCAGAGATTTGGTAGAAGGATTAGGAAAGAAAGGTAAAAATAAATGCTGGAACCCTATCATACATAGTCCTAAATCCCTGGTTGTTGTGGACGCCTGGAGAACATGTGATTGACGTGGAATTCTGAGCTGGCTGCAGTAGGTTGGGCTAATATGAATTAGGGGAAGGGAGGAATTGCAGAGAGAAGTTGGAGGAATGAGGGTCAAGCTGGGGTCAGTTAAGGAATGGCTCGTAATGACCCAGTGTCATTGTGAGTAGTTATCAGCGGGTGGAGTGGGGTAAAGCAGAAATTACGAAAGGAAAAGAAAACATGAAGGATTCTCTGGACAGGGAGATGGGGAGAGCAGAGAGATGCTGAATCCAAAGTGACCCCAACAAAGGCAACACCTGGCAATGTGCAAAGCCCCACACCAAAGGCATAAATGGTCACACACGGACCGACCAGGGGCTGGTGGAAGAAGCTGGGTTCAGCCTCACACACGGGACCCGAGTAGGGGAGGGAGCCTGGCCGGGTAGCTGTGTGGGCTGAGCTGGTCGACGCTGGGCTCAGGGATGGGCTGGACCGTGTCATGCTGTGGGCCTGGATAAACTATCCCAGGGGAAAATAGAGAAATGAGAGGGGAGTCTTTTTTCTACCATGAAAATGTGCAACTGCATATCACAAGTGTTCGATAAATATTTATAGAATGATGACATGAATGAGATTATTTCTAAATTAAAAGTCTTTCACTGTGTTAGGTTTCAATAGGCTTGCCTTGGTTGAGACAATTAGTTTCCTCACCTTATACAGTTCTGGAAATAAATGCTATTGTGAATAGTTACATCACTTGCAATTCTTTATATGTGATTTCTAAATCATGTAGGTTCTCTATGGCATAAAGTAATGCATTCCACTCCTGTGTTATTCAACCCAGAAGTGCAGGGACTGGGCAGACAGCTGGCACATTGATCTTCAGAGCCTGGGATTGTTTCAGGATCTCACACACAGCAAAGCTGGCTTTGACTACTGTGGTTCCTCTGAGACTTTTCATTTCCATGAAAGTAACATTTTAAAAAAAAACAAGAGGAAAAAGAAAAACAGCTAGGAAACCATTTTAAAAATGTGTATTTTAAAAACTCAAAGATGCAATGGAATTTGACAATTAAACTTTATAGAAGTAAAAAGAGCTAACTTCATTTGGTGAAGTTATTACATGTAATGGTTGATTCAGCTAAAATCCTTCATCAAATGATAGTGGGTAAGGTTGTAATAAACTAAGTGACATTTGCTGTTTGACTGAAGTGATTAAACAGAGACAAAGCCTGAAGTAACTGAGACTCAGCTTGATCTGGCAAAGCCCTTGCCCCTTCTTAGATCTTATCTGAGGAGTCACCTTCCCCTTGGAGGGACCTCACTGAGGCTGGCCAGGCAGGAGATGCCGCAGGTCTGAGGACAGCTGGGCCCTGATGGCCTCTCAGGTTGGAGGGAAGGGGGCTTGGGCTGGACTGGGGGACCCACACAAGTGAGGAAACCCATTTGGACTCTACCCACACAATTTTCTCTGCATAGTTTAAGTACCTCAAATGGGCCCAGGGCAGTTGTTCCCACAGCTGAAAACATTAGAGCACCACTTTCCATTTCCCAGTTCTGGGACCCCTCTGCAAGGCAGGGGTACTGAGGCTGCAGCACAGTCAGAAGGACACACACTGGGCCCAAGTAAATGAGAAACTGCTGAATTTGAGATCTTTATTGTAGAACTCTGGACATGTAAATGCATTGTAAAAACCATACTATTTAGAAATATTTAAAATAGCCTTGTGTATATCTGCTCTCCTATTTGAACGGATGAGGCTCAGTGTATTCAAGCCAATAAAGAAACTACAGGTTTATACTCTCGTCTGCAGGCATAGAATCTGAGGTCTCCATCTACACTGGCAAGCAGCCACATTTCTTAAAATAAGTTATTAGTGCTTCAGCACGAGTGACTCTGTGTTGGTCTGTTCTGCTGGGCCTGGTGCTGGAGCTCAGTCCAAATCAACGGCTTCTGTACATTTTAGTTAACACAAGTCATATGAAGGGTGACAAGAAAATAATCAAATCTGTACTGACAGTTACGTATAAAAGTCAATATCATTATTAGAATCAATTCTGTTCATTCATGAATAAGTAAAGAATCATTACCAATCAACTAAGGAAAGTGTTGCTTATTATGGGGCAATTATATTAAATATATATGGGAAACTTGAGAGAATTCAAAATCACAGCTCTGTTGCATCAAAAGTGACTCAGATAAAAAAAATTACAGCTTTGCTTCTTATTACAAGTTTAAAAAAGATAATAGAATAAAAGCATGAAGTACAATTCTTGAATCATAAGCACAGAATAATTGTTAATGTTTTACTTCCTTTTAACTTACTTCAAAACATCTGATAAATATCAACACAAACATTTTAAAAAATGTTCTGTAAAAGGGATAAAGATTATAAAGAGATAAGGTAAAAATAAAATAAAGGTCAATAAGCACTTGAAAAAAATTGATAACCTCCCTAGTAAAATGTTACAAATTTAAAACAATAAAAATGTCCTTTGCTGGGTAGGCAATTTTTTTTTTGTAAATTGCAACACCCAGAATGAATTAGGGAGTATGTGAGGGAAGTGGGTGCTCATGCACAGTTGGTGTGAGGTGAACTGGTCCGTTATGTGGAGGCCACTCACCACCATACACCAAAATAGGTAAATGTTATATATCTTCGATCCTGCTATTGTAGCACTAATAACTATTCTAAGAAAATTATTGGGAATTTTTAAAAATGTTATGTTCCTCTGCATTCCTGAAGGATAGAGATTATGAGATCTAGAGTCCCAAAGGAAGTATCATCTTTTGATGAAAAGAAACATGTGTATCCCACTGCAGGGGAGGAAGAGGTGCAGGTGAGATTGGGTGCAAGGCACTGATGGTGTTCACTCTGATGGCTTCTATCCTGTCTTCCAGCTGAGTGAGGGGAACAGAGACATCAAGGAGTTAAAGACTCTGCAGGCATGTTTACAAAGATTCACTGTGAGGAAGTGACAGAAAAGAAAGTTGAGTGTCATGCTGAGTTATGTGCAATGATACAGACATCCCCTGGCACCTTCATGCTCTGCTGTGGGGTTTGCTCACAGAGTGCTCTGTCGTCTAAGAGCTATGAGAGAAAAGGCTCCTCCAAGTTCGGGACATTGTTGGGCAGTCACTTCCAAAGGGTAAGGGCCACAGGTCCTTAGGATGTTCACAACCATATGACCAAAGGGCTGGGCATGTAGCCCCCAGGGATCAGGAAGGAAGTTGATCTATCAAGGGATCATAGAGCAAAGTAAAGGGGCTCAAGTGTCCAAGACCCCACAAGTTTAAAGGACTGGGATATTGGGTGTAGTGGGTAAGTGAGCTGTCCAGAGGGGAGGCTGTAGCCTGTGATCCTGTCCATCCCTTAATACCAGAGGGGCCATCCCACACCATGGTCAGTGCACAATTGCAGATGCTTCTGGACAGCATGTGGTTGTCCAAGTGGGGGACCCAAGCGCAGTCCCAGCAAGAGCTGGGGACAAGGATGCCATGATGCCAAGAGACAGGCTTCTCCCATGCAAGATTCCTTAGTTTTAGTAGGACAACATTTAGGTCCCAGAAAACATACCATCTTGACATACTCTTCTTGGTTTCATAGCATAAGAGTAAAGAAGTGATATTTATTGCCTCTTAATAAACATCACCCACCACCACTGCCACATGCAGCCAGACCTCCTATGTCTACCCTAAAGGAAACCCTGAGAGACCTGAGGGGCAACACAGCCTTTCTTCAGAACCCTGATGGACTCAGAACCAGAGACAAAGAGGAGGCTGGGCCCATGTGTGTTCATCTCACAGATTTGCTACACTGTGAGGGGCCAAGCAAAATGTCAACAGAAGAAAAATATCATATTACTAAAACATCAATTCAAGGCCTTATACCTTGGGTTCTTATTAATAAAGTGGCGAAGGAGTAACTGCAGTAACTCAGCCACTCTGAAGATGCATTTCTGGGAAGGACTGCCTGGATCTGTGCTGCCTGCTGGGGGCATGCATTAGAATTTGCATCTCTGAGAAGTTAATTGGCCCACATGGGATCCGAATTTCACAGCCCTGTTAATCCCAGGCTCTGACCCATGGGGTACTCCCCACAGGATTTAAACTTGCTTGGAAAGGTACTTGGGATTTTCTTTCTCATCTCCTTTTATTACATTTCTAGCCACTCCCTATAAAATTCAGGTGATCTGAAACCAACAGACAAATATAAGCTTGGTAATCTGCAGGTTCTCTGGCATTTGCTTCTGCATGAGCACAAATGAGAGTGAATCCTAAAGCCTGGTTTCCAGTGTGAGCACATCACAGCGCATGGGCAGAAAGGCCTCAGCATAAAGGGCCATCGTTAAGTGGGGTATATATTAGAAATGATTCTCATCATTTTGTCAGTTTTTACAAATTAATAAAAATCATCCCAATTTTGTTTTCAATTTCATGAATGATTTGTGCACATCTGACACCGGCAATTCTGCTTGGTGTTTTCTTTCTTTCAAGAGGTTTTCCACAGGGGAAACCCCTAGTGTGTCTTATTCACCCTCAGTCAGACTAAGCCCCTGGTTTGTCGAGATTGAACATATTCCTGCCTTAATTTTTCCCAAGGCATTTTAGTTTATCCCAAGGAATCATTTAAAGAATGCATTGTCTGGGAAATCTTGGGAAGAGGTAGACTCTTCACTTCAGAACAATGCTCTTACAGCCTAAAAATGCCACTGGCAGTAAACTCACACTGGAGTGTACCGATGTCTCCGTGGAGCTGGAGGTCTGTATGCAGTCAGTCTCTCTGCACCTGGGGAGATGGTGCCTCTGAGATCCAGGGTAGCTTCCATCAGTATGAGGTTTAAGTCTTTTCCAAACACTCCAGAGCAGTCTTGTGTAGTGGTTACTAGTGAAAAGATTCTCATCCCTGGTAGGATTCCAGAGAGTAAGCTTAGAAGACTAGCTGGGAAATTTTACTCTGGCTTTATTTATAATTATTAAAATTTCAATACCCCTAAAGATTAAAAAACAAATCATTATGAGTTATGTATCATGATTGCTACTGTGTAGTTAGAACCACCAATAGCCACAGATGGAGTAATCACTGTTGACTGATTATTAAATATGGATTCATCATTAGAGCTAATAGAGTAAGAAGATTGATGGTGCCATTGCTAATATGGCCAAGAGGTGATGGGCGAGTGGGCAATTGGTGACAATTTATTGAAATGATCTTGTCTCTGAGTCTGAGGCAAATGCAGTCACACTTGAATGCGTATCCTCAGACCAAGCAATTGTCCAACACTGTGACTATCTTTCAGGAGAAACTATGACCTGCTGTCAAGTGGGGCTCAGAGGTTTTTGTTCTTACCTGGAGCACAGGTGACTTCTGATAATACTACTGAAAAACTGTCCAAAATAGCTTCAAACAACTCAGTGAAACAAAACCCCTTTATTACCAACTTCGACAGCAATTGTCTCAAAACATTATTCAGTCCTTTCTTGTATCTGCTACACAAGAAAACAAATAAAGCAACATGAACATAAAAAGCAGGTCTTATTTTAACCTGCATTCTGGCTCTCTTTTATTTTTCATGTCAGATACTTTCTGCAGCCTTTGAAATCACTTTTATACAGAGACAATTTAATATGAAACCAGTGGCATTTTCTGTCTAAATTGTCATGCTTTCCCACATAATGGCATCAGTTTTAATTCCCCCCTCCAAGAAGAAATCATGTTCCTCAGAATAATTTACTCGGTATTACTAACAGTTCCAAAACCCAAGTGAGTGGGGGGTTTGCTTAAGATTAGCCACAGCATGTGCAATTGCTTCTCTGGGTTGGGGAGCATGCTCCTCTACTGATCAAACAAACTGCTGGGGTTTCGAGATCACAGTCCAACTCTGCAGCCCTCCCCACCAAAGTGGGTGGGGACTGTGCCCTATTACTCTGTGGACTAAGAATAATTGTGAACACCCATCTCTGCAGCCAGCTTGCTCTTGGCCAGGGTGAGGTGGAAAATATACCTTAGACATAATAAAAAAATGTTTTTTTCAAATATTGAACTCCTGAATTAGGTAAAATTTCCCCAGTAGCCATGAGCAGAGCTGGGTCTCCTCGTAGCATGGGTTGAAGGGGCTGCGTTACCCCCAACTTGCATTTCAATCAAGAGGTCTTGACTTCAATGTGTCTGATTATTAAGCCCTTTGTGGGCCACAGTGTCTATTCATGTCCTTTGGGGGCAATGCCTTGCTCTTGTTGTCCAGCGACAGCTTGCATCTTAATGTCTCACTGTGGGCCACAGTCATCCTTAACTCATACCCATTGTCTGACACACAAGTGTCATTTTGGATTTACTGAGGCTGCGTGTGGCCTTTGCCTGGCCCAGGCCAGCTTGGCCTCCAGCTCTGCTGTAGCTTGTGAACCTTGGCTCTGACCCAGAGCTGCAGGGATGCTTCGAAACAAAATATCAGGGGTAAGAGGCCTCTTTCTTAGGGGTTATAGACCACCATGGACAAAAGACCTAGATGGCCTGACCCCATCAAGAACTTCAATCACAACCATGGTTAACTCTGTTCCTCTGGAGGACATAGGGAAATGTGTGGAGATATTTTAGTTGTTATTATGTCTGAGTGGGAAACAATGTACAATTGAGGGGAAAGCAATAAGTTCATTAAGTCTTACAGTGTGAGAGATTGTGATCTACAATGAAAAATGTGCCTCCTAAAATGCCAATAGCACCCCTTCTGATTATCCTTATATCCTAACACTCCTGCAAATACAAACTTCCCCCTGCCCAAGTTACAGATCCTCCCCTAGAACTAATACCTACCACCTCTTGTCTTTCCATATTACAATGAAAGAATTAGTATACTTTGTTAGAACCCAAAGATTGCAATGTAATATCCAGTAAACCTCTCTTTAGGCTTTAAGGCTTAGTATCACAGAATACACTCATTTGGACATTGGAATTTTACAGTGGCATGGACCAAGCCCTTCCTTTGAGGATGATGTAAACCAAGACTAGAGCAGCCAGACATGAGAATTCTGAGACAAGGGCATGGCGTGTTGTCCTCAAGTGACCCCTCTGAGAGCAACCAGAATTCAGGGTGGCTGAGTCTGCGGGCGAGTGGGAGCAGGACAGGAAATCAGGGTGGAACATTACCTGGAGGCAGACCAAGAAGGATGCTGGAGGCCGCTAAAGAGTAAATAATCTTAGGGAGATATTGAAGGGAATTAAGTAGAAAAATAACATGGTCTGAATCATATATATTATTGCTAATTTACAGATGGAGAGTAGACAAGGGGATGAGAGTGGTTATGGCAGACAAGCAGGGAAGCCATGGTCCTGTCCATGTGGCACTGGGGGAGATGGAACCATATGGAGCAGGTGCAGAGAAGTGGACAGACCTGAGGTTTAATGAGAGAGTAGAGACGAGAGGAGTGGATGATGGACTCAATGTGGGAGACGGAGCAGATGGAGGAGTCAGGGAGTCTCCACCCCACCAACCCCGCCCCGCTCCACCTGGTATTAGGCGCAGATAGCTGGGTGGATTTTCCTACCAATTACAGCATTGGAGAGTCTGTGTAGACAATGTCCAGGAGTTGTAGTTTAAATATTTTCAGTTGGCAACTCACATGAAGAAATCAACTAGACAAGTCAAAGAGCCATTTTATGAATATGATTTAAGCACATATTAATGGTGATGCCACCTAAGAATAGAGTGTCAAAAGGAAATATTAAAGCATCCAGGACGCAGCTCTGCAAATTCATCATGTAGATGTGGAATAGAGGAGAATGACTGTGCAGCATAAGAGGGTAGCAGAAATGCAGGGTGGGAGGTGTTGAGGCCCAAAGAGGAGAATGCTTAGAAAGTCAATTGCCTCAAATGCACTGACAAAGTTAAGTGGTTAGAAAACCAGAAGGTAACATTGGATTTGGCAATATGGATGTTTGGAGATCTTGAGAAGTTCTGATAAATAAGTAAGTAGAGAAATCAGATGGGGTGGTTTGAGGAGCAAAGAGAAGACAAGCAAGTTCTAAAGCGGGAATGAGTAGCCCGTTGTTGAGTTGTGCAGGGAAGGAGCAGGGAGGAGATTCATTCATTTTTTGTTTTGTTTTGTTAGGAAAGGTGGTACCAGAGCATGTTTATGTGGGGATAACACAGTCAAAGGGGGAGAATGGTGATGAAGAAAGGAGAAGATCACAGAAGGAGCAACGTGATGTCTCTGAGGGGCAGGGCCTGATGCACGTATGCAGGGATTGGCCTCTTACATAGGAAATACCATTTAATCAGATGCAATAGGAGAGAAGGAGAAAACAGATGCAGGTGTGGGCAGGTTTGTGGACTGAATGGTGGAACAGTGAAATAGCTTCTGTTCTATGAAATATGAAGTAAGATAATCATTGAGAGTTAGAGGGAGAAAAAGATATGAACAAAACACTTTCATTATGGAGATGAAGAAGCCAGTTGCACAGATACAAGCAGATTTGACAGGCGTCTGTGCCCACGTGAGGTTTGAGATAGGGAAATAAAAGGGCCAGCTTCTCTCGCAGAGCTGATTCTCCAGGCACGGCACCATGGGCACATGGAAGAGTTTCTCCAGGCTTTGAGACTGCCAGCAAAATACTAGGCAGGAAGAGTGCAAGTTGATGAGTAGATTGACATTGAGGGATTTTAATGGTGACTTTGGAATTTAAGTTAGATAAAGAAAGAAGAGGA